>JAVTVY010009031.1:0-43284 GCA_036873755.1 Hanleya hanleyi
TGATTTAACCGTGGACAGTTTGACAGTATTTTGTGCCATGTTTTAGGCGTTTAGCATCGAATACCACGCTGGCTTCTCGCTTGTCGGATGTTGTTAACGGATGCGGAAGTAATAACGGCAGGCATGCGCGCACACAACAAGCAGGGGTCACAATTTTTTTTTCCAGTTGGTCGCCATTTGTCGAGTGAGGCTAAAAATCTACTCGCCACATTGGCGACCTAATGTTTTATTCACTCGCCAATCCCTAGCGACCTTTCAATGTAATAAAGTGACAGACGAATCAGTCTTTCCAACAACATGATAATCCAGTGTTAGTTTGAAAAATAAAAGAGAAAAAAAAAATATTGCAGTGTACCCTCGAAATTTTGCGCGAAGGAAACGATCATTTGTGTGTCAGTTACGCAAATCCGAAATGGCTTGAATGAAAAGTCGGGTCAGGTGAAACAAAAGTTCCAAACTCTTCTCTGCAAACTTTTACCACATGACGTTTGTCTTTCAGCATATAAATTTACTGAGCTGGTTTTACTTGACTACAATTGTTTTAGAAGCGACACTGAAGTCAAAACGCACATGTCGTGCTTCAGGCATACCATCGCATTCTTGACCTTGAACTTGCAAATTTCCGCCAAGATTGTTTCATAGAATTTGTTTACTATAATTTTTACTATGATGATTTCATTGGCTGAGAACGGTCAGCGGGTCGTGGATTAACTTTTCTAGGGCGAGCACGTGATCTTATTGTGTCACGCCTGTGCATGATTTCAAGAGCACGGATATTACATCAGACCACGTGGTCTCTATAAATAGACTAGGCTTCCCCATATCTGTAGGTTCGTCGGCATAATTCTGTCATTATTTCCTGTACATTTTAGGCCTGATTGGATTTCGCTGCCTGATAAACTAAACACAAAAATACTTTGGCGACTAAACACTTCATTGACCAAAAATTCACTCGCCACTTTGCCGAGTTACTCTATTTTTTAATCGACACATTGGCGAGTGACTGGAAAATTCAGTCGCCAGTTGTCATTTTTTAGTCGCCATTGGCGAGTTGTCGACCGGGTTTTGTGCGCACTGACAAGGGAGACAACTTCGGACCGACTTACTTGCCACAACAATCGGATCGGCGCCAGTTCAATACTTCGAGCCGTACGAAAACATTTTGACGTACAAAGATTGCTGTAATGGTTTGGCAGTACGAATATTTTCAATATCGAACGGAGAATCGATCTTTAGGCATTTCATTCGCTTAAAAACTTATCGCCTGCTATTTTTTCACGATTTTTTTATTTTAGCAGGTCAATTTTCACTTGGCCTGCGACAGGCAAATTTTCGCCTGCTTTTCGCCAATAGCAGGGCGCCATTTCGAGCCCTGCAGTTCCGCGCGATGGACTGATCACTTCGAGTCAACATCCAGAACTGTCGATCGAAGAAAACCGAAAAGGGGATGTTACGTTACATGTAGTTGTGGACATTTTCAACGATCGATGAAATTTGGCTCTCAGAAACTGTCGTCGATTTCAAATTATCAAAGAAGTAACTGGGTTAGTCTATCTGATGAATGTTAAGGGGTGGAAGGTTTAATATATGACACTGAATTCTTCTGATACATGTATGCTTCAATCAGTTGCACATTTTGCTACCAGAAAAGCACAACAATATTTCAATGAAATAAAGGAAAAAAAGAAAATTATGTCCTCGAATTATTGATCTGGTTTCAGTAAAGTAGTTTTGTTTTATGCATGTCATTTAACATTATGAGGAATAGGGAAAATAATTACTTCCTTCGAACCTTTAACTCATTGTAATAATAATGGATGCCCCCCCATCCCCCCCCCGACACACACACATTAACTGCTGTCAGTAGGAGTTTATTATCACACCATGGATGGATGGATGGATGTACTTGGGCACTCCATCGCACCGCGATGGGCACAGGTCGTGCGAACACGCCGTGCAACCCGTTTCCCCCAACCCGCCATACACATGATCCCTCTTAACAGTGTCACATAGACACTGTTTAATCCCCACATTCTTATTAGACCATATGACACAACTTTTTACCTTAATACATTGAATGGAAGTGGTACACGGTCAAAGGTTTGAATGTTATACAATGTATTGTCTGCAGTTGATACATGTAGTTTAAAAGCAATTATTTTCAGTCCGTGGAAGTTTATATTTGTTGTACAATATGTCACAATGATTATGTACTAGTTATCTCGGTTTACAACCCACGTATATCACACCATAGCTGGGGGTGGTCAGGTGCTGTGACAACTCTGTGCCTGGTTGCAGCCATATGATATTGTGATCTCACGATAGAAATATTTGGGTTATATCGTTGGGGGTTCCAGTATGTGTATACATGTACATTCAATTTGTGAAATTTGGATATAAATCGTAGCCTGTCATTCAGGTTGTGAAGGGAAAACCCCCCCAAAAAACTACATGTAACATTAACCCGTCCTACCAATTGTACATGTTACATGATGATTTTGACTACAATATGTTTAGAGCATTCCAATGACCTGTTGGGTTACGTTAACACTGGTTCTAAATGTCAGTGTTATATTAACCTGTGAAAACATATTTTACTACCGTAATCATGATCCTTCAAATAATTCAATCACAGGAAGGGAAATTTTCGATTATAAAGTCAAGGGGCGATCAAATTTATTAGAACAGGAAGTTGACAAATCCTCCTGTTCAAATGTAATCATGCATATAATCGAATTGCTACATGTACATGTATATACTGAAATATTGCTGAACGCGATTTTAAACCTTAATTCTCTCTCTCCTTATTTCTTCATTATTTGAATTATTTAAGAGACTGATCAAATTTATAAATCATTAGAACATCCGATTGAATTTTATCTCCAAAATTGAATTTTTTGATGGATTACTGTATATCTAATGATATTTTCCAAGCCCATATTCAAAGTTACATATAATATCCTGCTAGGGAGTTCTCACAGTTAAGCCCCGTGAGGCTTCTGGGGATTGACCTGGGATGTTGTTGTGCACACCGCAGGTCATGGTGAGAATAGACCTCAGCTCCTCAGACAGCTTGTCATAAGAGGCGACTGAGGCACCCGTGGCGTTCCTGGTTAGAAAAGGAATAGGACCCCTCCCGTGTGGTTCCCGGGTTTGAAAAGAAATAGGACCCAACGTCATGATATGACTGAAATATAGTTGAAAGCGACGTTAAGTCTCATTCATTCGCACATTCTCGCAGTTAAATAAATGCATCATTTACATTGGGATATATCTGTTTTGCGGGGCAGGGAAGGCGAATTAATGACCAGATTATGAAGTTATAGTATCTATTATATGTAATAAATATTATAGTACTATTATCTGTTATCTAGACAGTATCTATTGAAACCAAAACTTAATTTCAACTGTCATATTTATGAGAATCATTGCCTTTAATTTATAAGTATTCAATCCAGTAACTCGTATTGCAGCATAAATACATAAATTCAGACACATTTTGGGGTAATGCCAGTACTGTGTTACACATTTTATAGGCAGATAGTAAATTAACCATCCGTTTATATTCCATCTCCCATTTATCTTTTTCGCTGACTCTTAGTGGCTGACCTGATTTTCGTTTTTCTTGTATTTTTCAGACCGACTGCCACATGCCCTGCCTCAAAATTGAAGGAATGGAGGCTGGATGCAACCGAGTGTGAAATGTAACTAGCTGGGGGAAAACAGCAGCACCGGGAAGAAATCCACAGGGTGTCTGAGCAGTGAAAGCCCATACAATCCATGCTTCTGGTTTCTCTCTGGGGATGTAGTGTGCTCTGGGAACATATGGCTGACAGACTTGGTGAGATCGCCTGCTCCATGGATCATTTGTGAAGAACAACAGCCTACAACCTCGGCCTGCCCACATCTTTCTGTTGCTGTTATCGCTGGTGAACAAACCAGCTAAGTTGGACAGAGTTCTTATAAAGCAGTGGATATTGAAGGCAGTATTAAAATCAGCCTAGATGCTGTAGTCCCATGTTGGCACTGTTAGTGATTGGTGACTGTGGATATATCATCATGCACAATATGTTAAACTACATATACGATGGAGCTTTAATGATGGAGGAAAGACTGTGGCTAAATTTCTTAACCTACCTTCATTTCAACATATAGAAGAATTCTCGAGTGGACATTTTTAATTCAGGCTAAATGGATGTACAGATATTTCGGTATCCTTTCGGCTGAGTCTTGTTTTTTGCTTTTATATGACCACCATAATGGATCTATATGAGGTGGGTTGATGTTTGAAGCAACAAGAGAACGTAAATTTTTACGAGCCAAAAAGCTGACAAAAGGTGTCCGACTTTAATTATTGACTACATGTATCCGTTATTGAGGTGACAGTGGTACGTTGCTTCATGTATTCCGTGAACAGACCCACAATGCTTTGTCGAAGAGAATGCGCGAGGTTGAAGACAACTCTTTTCTCTTTATTCCACAAAAGGTCATTGCTGCGAAGATGTACAATCAAGAAAATTTTGATACTGGCTCTACTGATCACTCTGTCGTCCATAGCGTTTTTGTCATATTACGTGACAAATTTCAATTTTGGTCTCGTCCAGAGACAGCCCCCCATACCCAGCGTGAAGTGCAATGATTTGACACGGGAGATTTCAAAGCCTTATTCAGGACCGCGGGACCACTCTTCCAAGGCAGATTTGCGAATTGATAATCGTGCACTCATACTGGTCGAGACGCAATACTCGAGACTGGGAATGGAGATTGTGCACACGATGGAAGCCAATCGAATGAAATATAAGGTGGAGCCTGCGGGGAAAAGTCTACCCTACCTGACTCATATGGACAAGGGAAAGTTTGCTGTGATTATATTAGAAAACCTGAACTCGTATGTAAATATGGACAAGTGGAATCGCCAATTGCTGGATAAGTATTGCAAGGACTACAATGTCGGTATGATCGCCTTCGTGCCGTCAACAGATGACACCATTCTGTCCGTTGCTCTGGACGACTTGCAATTGACGCTTCAGTTTAATTTAGCGGTCAAAGATTACATGTTGAATCCGTATTCAGAACTTTGGCGAATAACTCGCCCCGGGGAACTGTTCGAGGGAGAGATACCGGGCGATGATTGGACTGTTTTTCACACCAATCATAGCACACACCAACCCCTTGCCTATGCTCGGCGCCGCGAGCCGGACTTCTCAGACGTAACTCTCAACGATCATAACATGTATGTGACAGCTGTACAGGACATAGGTCTTCTCGATGATATAAAACGGGTAATTCTGGGTAACGGTTTCCGGTTCTGGTTACATCGACTCGTGTTCTTGGACAGTCTCTCGTACCTGTCCCATGGCAAACTGAGCGTCTCATTGGATCGTTACATCCAGGTAGACGTGGACGACGTGTTTGTGGGGCAGACTGGGATACGTATGACTGTCGCTGACGTGGAAGTAAGTCCTCAAACACATTTTACACTGTCGAACGATACCGTGCATGATCATTATTTCTACATGTTTATAATGTACATGTAGTCTCCGTAGGGAAGGGTGTTAAACATTTTGTTCCGAACTAAGCTGAGTTCTGAGTTCCTTGCTTGGAATTAATGTTTGCATTCATAATAAAATTTTGAAGGCTATAATTGCACCTAAGCAAACATGTATTCACTAAAATAATATTTCCGGAATCGATATATAGTACATGTACTAAAGAAATATGCAATCAAAATTGTTCTAGCAATTTTTGCATGTACCCCCAGGTGAGTTACAAGCCCGTAAAGCTGTTACATGTACATGTACTATCTAAATTGTAGTTTGTTCCCTCAGGATTGAGTTATTCATTCCACCTGTTGGTATCCTCCGTAACAGTTTTATCTTAACAATAGTATTCTCCCAATGGGAAGAATACTTGTTGCCGAGTTTTTCAAAAAAATACATGTGTATTCATGTAGCATGGGCTGGCATGATGGGAGAGTGTATTAACTCTATGCCCCATAGGGGCTTACTACTAATGCCCCATGGTGACGCCATTTGATGCCTTATGTAATAAATTAATTAATTAACCTCATCCAATAATATTTTATTTCAGAAAATATTAAACATGCCAAATTATTGGTCACTGTAAAAGTAATAAAAAAATTAATAAACCATTGACCTCAGCCCTCCAATAGATTTGTACCTGACAATTTACAGCTGATCATCGAAAAGGTCTAAGGGGCAGCCTAGAAAAGCCTGTATGATTTAGAAAGGGGCGTCAAATGGCGTCATCATGGGGCAAAGAGTTAAATGTCCTACCAAATGGTTCCCATATTCCACACCAATACTTTTTATGCTAAATTGTTGTAAGAGGGTATATTTGACATTTTATAACTGTTTACTACATGTATTTCGGAAAATGCTCGAAGTCAGGATTGAACACACTCAAACCTCGGACTTTATCAGTCCTGTTTGGAAACAACAAAGGCCGGGATCGTTTGATCCGTGACGTCAGAGTCTGATTATGATAGATCGTAGCCATTCCTAGTGGCATTTCTGTTTTAATGCGAACAACATCACAAGCTAATATAAAGCTTTACACCTTTGTTGTGCCAAGTACATGTACGTCACAATAAGACGTCCCACATCGATGCTCATCATCCGAACGCATGGCACGATCATAAGTATAAACTTCTGCTCATAGCCATGCGGTAACGGGTGATATCTGCGTATATTAGGGCGTTTCCCAAATGGTCATATCCGATTGGTCCCGTGACATCCGACATCGGCGCAATCACATTAATAAAACGAAGACACACCTCCAGAAAACGACCGATTGAAATCATTCCTTGGTGGGCCTCTAAGTGCCCCCATCACAAAATAAAAAGCATATTCCTGTGAACTGCGGCCGATTTTATTTTTTTCAAATATGTTAGGCCGTTTGTAATATGATTTTTCTTAAGAAAAACAAAGAAGCATGATCCATTAGAGTGAGAAATAAAATAGCTAATTCGCACAACTTCGTTTTGGTCTCGCATAGAATCCCGCAGTCTTGCGCCTCGTGCAAACTGACATGTCTGATGTCTGAGATGCCCAGGTCAAAATATTTAAATACAGATAATTTCATTGGCTCGTTTAAATGGGGCATACATCACGTGACTTGATGCTTTGTGAACAACTTTCGAACAGGATTATCTCCCTCCAGATATTCGTCTTTTGCGGCTGATAGGTGGCACCGTGTGAAATACATGCTGAATCATAGCGATAAACTAAGGGGAGTGTTCAGTGAAACGTGAAATACCCTTAGCAAGCTAAGATGATCGATGCTGTGTCCGACATGATCGTAATCAGACTCTGATGTCATGGGGTCAGAGGTTACGACTATACAACGTTTTTTTCACAACATCTGTTTTATTGTGTTACAAAATCCACTTTGGTATCATATTTCGCTAGAAAAAATGTGAACTCCTTGTTCACGGAGCTTCTCTGTCTGTTCTCCTGCAAAGTGTGCAGGGGTATTTGGTAGAACCTTCAAATGTCCAACCCAATACCCCCTGCACACTTTGCTTGAAAACACACATTGAAGCTTTGTTAATAACAAGTCCATATTTATTCCTACAAAAAATGGCAGAAAAGTGGATTTTTCAACATAATACAACAGACGTGGTAAAAAACGTTCTGAGGCCTTCATCTCTGACCCCATGACATCAGAGTCTGATTACAATCACGTATTCAGCATCGATGTGGGACATCGTAATATAATTGTGATGTACTTCGCACAACAAAGGCATTTTAGCTGGTAGTCTTGTGACATTGTTAGCTTGACAAGAGAACGGTTCTCTAGAACAATTGATACGATTGTTATCAGTAAGAGGGTATCACAGAAGATTCTAGCCTTTGCCCTTTTCCAATTTTTCTATTCAGACTTTGACCATTTCCGAAAACTCTAAACAGTTATAAAATGTTAAATAAACCCTCTTACGACAATTAAGCATAAAAAATATGGGTGTGCACACCATTTGGTACCTTGGGGTTTGGAGCATTGTGAAGCCTAGCGTGCCCAAGTGAATACACTTTCTTGAACGAAACAGTGTTCAGTTTAATTTCACCAAAACTTGATCCTACAATTATTGACCCTGTTAATATTTTGTGTGCACAAACTAACTATATGATTTATGTGTAGGCAAACTGGACTTTTCTGGGGTGTTCTAGCTGTCTGAATGGCCAAGATGAGGCAATGTCAGGCATAGGAAACTCCTCCACGCACGCACCTCAGTACCTTGTGACTCCATCTATTTCAGGGATAGAAATAAGGGTCAGTGATCAGCAGTAACTGATCAAATTTGGACACTAACCAATCAAAATGCCAAAGCGATAACATGGACAAAGTAATTTGCTGATCAAATTCAAAGCTTCTAATAATAATCGCTGATCAAATTATTTTCCCGTATAAATTTCCAACCCTGTATTTCCCTGTGCTTGGGGCCAATCCTGTGTGCATGGACCAGAAATCCTGGCGCTTGCCCTATCCAACCCTTGCACACTTGAAATATTCCTCACCCTCGAACAAACTTCCATGCGCTCTGACAAATTTTCACCCTACATGATGTATACTGACTTCAGGAAAGAAGTGGTGTGAGTCCATGGAACTTTGTCCATGATGATCACTTTATGAGCACAAGGATTGGATGGGGCGACCATCTGGATTTCTGGTCCATGCACATGGAATTGACCCCGAGCACAGGGAAGTAGATGGATGAACAAGGAACTGGGTGCGTGTGTGGAGGAGTTTCCTAGGCCTTCTCCGTTCATGACAGTTACACCTCTGGGACAGTGTTCTTGCCGGTACAAGATAATTTTGTTTGCTCCCTTTATGCTTCGCTGGACAGTCCACCGAGGCTAACATTATTTGGACAGAGTGAATTCAATCAACCGGTGATTTACTGTTATTGATACCTCACAAAATTGAATTTGGCCTGGGGGTGAGCAGCAATGATGGGGGATCTAAGACATTTCTGTGATATTGCCTTCCTTCCTCTTGATGTGTCACTAGTGAACAATTGTGCCCGGTAGATCTGGGTTTTATTGCATTCCAACTTTGACATTCTGTGATAACATTAGGACCATTGGTACTTGTAAATGGGGCAGTTCCATTGATCTCGTCCTGTCTCCGGGCATGAATTTGCATGGACGAGTACTTCAAAACTTTAAGGGTTTCCTTTCTTCATACAGAAAGTTGTAGAATAAAAAAAAAAAAAGTGTGATTTAACTCTGTAACCATTATCTGAGTACATACTAGTACACATGTTTGGACTCAAGACTTGAGCCAAACATTTCCATAAATGTGATGGGTCCTTTTGCTTGACTGTACTCTATACAGCTAATTCATGTACACAAGGCCACCGCAGTTAATTCGATCTGTGTAGCTAAGTGAAGAAAACTTGCCCTGGGACAATGTGATTATAGGTGCATAAGTGTTTGCCCTGATAGAATAGAAGAGAGAACAGTTGTCAAGTGTGCAAATGACATGATCCAGACACTGATAATCTCAGCAATACACATGTAATACCTTGTTGTACGCAACCTGGGTGTATGGGTGCATGGTGTACTATTTAGTGGAATGTACAATGTACATGTATGTAAATAGTACCCTATACTCAGCCAAGCTGTCTGGCACATGATGTGCATAATATAAATTCAGCAAAAACAAAATCCCAGTTCCTAAATAAACACAAATAAATCTTGACAAGCTGTTAGAGTTGTGTACACAATTCCTGTACAACCAGGCTGTATAATGTAGGTACGAGCCCTGTGTAATAGACTAGTGAGGTCAAATGTGGGCACAGGTGCGGGAGATTTTAAATACCACGAACTGTCAATCAGTTTTGGTATGAATTTTCAGCCTGCTGCAGTTATAATGGCTTAAATTAGGATATTTGAGGTTAGGCTAGCATTTACACTGACACTCTATACATGTATGCTACATAAGTTTTGAGCCCTTGCATTTTTGTCTGACTTGAGACTCTCAACTTGAAATTGAAGAACTCTGTACATTATCAGTCTGTTTCAATTAAATGAGAAACAGTTATTTCTGCATGGCTGTGACTCCCAGCCACAGTTTCTCATGTTTATGAAATCCAAGAAAGCTGTTGACCACTAGGAGAACAGTGGAGCGCAAGAGTGATAAATCTCCTCACTTAAAAAAACAAACAACAAAAAACGAGAAACTGTACCTGTTGACCCTCTGATGCAGGCCTTCTGAACCGAGTAAATGCCTTCCTATGTTTAAGGATGTCCACTAATCAAAGTGATTAACTTCGCCAATAATGTATGTTTTTACACACACAAGTGTATAAAGTGAGAAAAAACTAAGAAAAAAAAGGTTGGTACATGTACACATTTTTTGACTTTGGACGATGTGATGGACATCGGTAAATTCATACATAAACATAGCAAATCACCCCAATTTGTAATCATGAAAAAAATACATAATATTTTCACTGGGGGACAAAAACTGAAATCTAGCTCTTTATAGATTTCTGTGCAAAATTTTCGGCTATTATGGAGTTAATTAAAGACTAAAATCCCCAATGCTGGCAGGTTTTTTCGAGATGAAATGTTTGCTGTGTGCGGGGAACGAAAACAAACACCGGTGAAAACATGAAACAATGTTTTTGTTTTAATACAACAAAATGTTCGCTGTGTGCGTTGGGCTCCAGCTGTTGAAGTACATGTATACAGGTACAGGACGTGTGCATGGTGGTGCATATTAGCTAAGATTCATAGCGTCTCCCTTCCCTCACCGCTATGCCGATGAGAAATACATTTCCCTGGTGGTAACTCGAACATCTCCATGGCGCACTTATTATTACCTTTGCGCCCTATTGGACCTTCATTAACTTGAGAAAATGGGTCGCCTGGTAAAAATACAGAAATGGCAGACCAAATGGCCATTCATCGGTCAAAAATTAATTACAGACGTTAAAATTATCCCTATGGAGCCTCAAAATCACCTGAAATCTAGGGTCAAGAAGATGGGCATTTCCGTCATAATAAACCCTGTGTGTACAGGGGATGATGATCACAACATCGATTAATATGGTATTTGTATTCATGGCGGCCCTTTTTCTCAAGGTTATGAAGGTCCAGTAGGGCGCAAAGGTAATAATAAGTGCGCCATCATGGAGATGTTCGAGTTACCACCAGGGAAATGTATTTGTCGTCGGCATAGCGGTGAGGGAAGGGAGACGCTATGAATCTTAGCTAGGTGCATGTATAAACCAAAACTCTGTGAAAACTGACAAAAAAATATGGTCCCAAGCATGGTCGGTTTACACAGCTTTCACTGTGCATGTTATTGTACATGCAAAATTAAACTTTGAGAAAAAAGTTGTACATGTATACAATTCATGTATTTGAAGCTTATTGAATTTCTTAACTTTTTTTCGTGTGCCCAGGCGATGGTGGCCTCACAGTCCAGACTACAGAAACACGTCGAAGGCTTCAAGTTTAATCTTGGATTCTCAGGGAAATTCTTCCAAAAGGGCACAACTCAGGAAAATGCTGGAGATGTGAAAATTTTAGGTAAGAAAAAAAATTTTTGGATGGTGTCATGTGATTCCAGGCCATGAAATTTGGCAAATTAACTTAGGTCTACATGTAATCATTACTAAACTGAGTTTCATGCATGCTGAATTCTGGATACATGGGGTGATGTAGGCCTACACTGGATCCTCCTCATAATGACATTCATAACACATTGGAACCTCTTCATAACGGCATTCAATATAACAGAATATCCATTATATAACGACAAAGTTTTCTGTAAGAAATGTACCTATGATACACCCATTGTCTGTTCGTTATATAGCAAATTCGATGATATTGACAAATGTACGCAGGACAAAAGTCACCTTTAATAATGAGGGTTGACAGTGTCTAAACCTTCATCTATACTCTCAAATCTTTGGCCATAATCTTTGACAGTTAAAACTTCTGGTCCGGTTGCATTTCTGTTGTATTCTATGTACATGTACATGTAAACTGTTGTAAGCTGAACATGTGATGGACTCTAAGGGAAACAGAAATGATTGTGATTGGCTGTGAAATTTTGCAATTTTCAAAAAGAAATGTGATGTTTTCATTGGTTTATGAAGAAAAACAAAACAACCAATCAGTCACAGATGTTCTGTTGAGGTGAACTCTCGTGTTTGCTTACTCTGAGCGATGCTTGTACAAGACCTTCAGCAGCAACAAGCAACTCTGACACATATATTCTTCGTCCATTCATTGGCTGCTGCCAATACAGACGGTCACGAATAACAACAGAGGGTGTCATTGTTGGTTGGTGAACTATAAGATCGCTATTGATTTCAACAAATATATACACATGTGTCAGATTATTGAAGAGAAAGCACATTCTTTTCTACTATGTCCACTTCATTCTGGAATCTTGATCTTCGACAAATCTATCGTGCAAGAGCCGAGAACAATGGTTGACTACCATTAATGGCTCAGGTTATTGTGCAAGAGGCGAGAACAATGGTTGACTGTACCATTAATGGCTCAGGTTATTGCTTGGATGCGGGGCTGCACAAATTAAAACTCCTTGTAACCTGAGAAAGGTTTAATACCTTTTAGCAATTCTTTTCAGGATGACCCAATTAAAGCTGCGAAAACTGAAAAAGGGTTACCCAAAAAATATTCAGGTAACCAAATTCAATTTGGGCTCCTCTTAAACTTTTTGACCAAAACCAATTCACTTAACTTTTTGACCAAAACCAATTCACTTAACAGATTTTGTCACCATCACTGGCTTCTCAGTAAAATATCAAGGGATGAGTGTCATTTAACTAGTTGCTCACAACAACAATATCAGGCTTATCCAATCAAATGAATACACACAGGAGCAGTCTGTCCAATCGGTAAGCATCTAATAACAGTTCCCTCACAGCTTGGACTACCATGGACACACCAATGCCATAAAACAACATTGATCATATAAAATCGACCGAAATTCCAAAATCTTTCAATGTTTTATTTGTGGTTTTATTTCTTTATTTCTACAATACATGTGTACATTATCTGTCACTAAATCTCCACTATTATGACAAATCTTTTATTGAAAAATTCTTCCATCAGGAATTTTCAGGAAATGAAAAAAAAGGTTTTGCATGATGTCAGTTGTGTAAACCAGGCACGATTGGATGGTCATTGTCATTAAGTTCTGCAGCCCTGCAGGCATTGCTTTTCGTCAAAATATACGAAAAACCAAACAAATTCTTGCAGTCTAACTTCCATGGGAATCCAAACCTGTCAGTTTCCAGTCTGATTGGTACCGCAAATTATTTTACGGATTCTCATAGAAAAGTAAACACTACCCTGTAACTACATGTACTGGAAAGTTATAAGGTATTGCAATTTGCTAAACTGGAGCAGAACATGTCTTTTGACCAGAACAATTCCACAAATATTCTGAATTCTAAGATGAAATTTGACTCGCTTTGTTCGCACAATCTGTTGATGAATGCTGATGAAGTTGCTGCCCCTTTCTTCTTCCATTCGCTTAATATGTAGTAATATTATATTGTGAAATGTTTGCACCTCGAACAATAATTCAACCTATATTTGAACCTTCTGTGTCCTAGATGTTGTCTCCCTGCTTTATTATGCTATACATGTATGTGGATGTGTCACTGCTGAATTTTTTATCCATGTACAGCCAGACCAGCAAGATACATGTCTGATGTAGACTAGTTTGGCTTTTTTCACCTATGTAGGTATCTTCTGTAGAACTTCTTTTTTTCGCCATGCCATTTGACATGAATGAAGACTTTATGAAGGCTGACCTATAATCATTCCGGGGGTGCCAAGTCTTTGTGAAACCTGAGACAGCAGCTGAAGTTACATGTAACTGAATTAGGATTTTTTGTACCCTAATTTTAACAGCACCAAATATTTTCAGTTATAATACTGGTTTTTACCCTGCTTATTTAGACCACATTCAGGTGTTTATTGTCATCCTATTGATGTGTGTCTGTCTCATCGGACAACATCATATCGCAAGTCTTCGAGGTTGACCATTTTTTTTGGTCACTGGTCCAGTCAAAGTCGATGTGTTTGTGTCCTATTGCTTGTTACATGGTCAGTTTAGCTGAAGAATGATTATTAAATTTTCCGTGATATTATTGAAAGTAAGGGTGAGTGAGTGAATATGATTTAACGTGGCTTTTCAACTACATGTATATTTCAGTCATATCATGACGTTGGGTCCTATTTCTTTTCACACCCGGAAACCCCACGGTTAGGGTCCTATTCCTTTTTACTCCCGGGATCCCCCACGGGTGGGGTCTTATTCCTTTTCACACCCGGGAACCCCACGGGTGCCTCAGTTAGTCGCCTCTTACGACAAGCTGTCTGAGGCGCTGAGGCCTATTCTTACCATGACCTGCGGTGTGCACATCGACATCCCAGGTCAAGTATATCATTTCAGCACTAACATGTAAGGCCTGGGGCAACAAAAAATTGAGAACATAATTATCTCCCCTTAAGGGGGAGATAATTCACTCTTGATGACAGTGCGGAAGTAATATTTACCATACTAATTTATCGATTGTAGCAGGCATGAACATTTACATGTCAGTGCCAGTATACAGACTTAATTGTAAAAATGCCGAACCCTGGAGAGGGTTGGGAAGCAGATCAGGAGATCTTCGAATTGATGATGATATAAAGTTTTTTTTCATTATTTACAAGCATGACAATTTATTACATATCAAGTGTACATCATGTGCAATACCGGGGTATAACCTGAAACCAATAAATCTAAGACTGGCTTTAGGATGAGCCGTATTCTCAGTACATGTACATGTGTATACATGGATATAAGCCCAGGGAATTCGGGACAATAAGTGGATCAACAATTTGATCTTGACGAATCGCTGTAATCACTTTGCTTTCGGCATTCGCCTTTTTTTTTTTGGCACCATTGTCGGATGCGAAAATTGCATCGGGGTGGATGATGGGAGATATTGAATGAATCCTTCCATAGGGGATTGTTTTCTCGTTTTGAGGTAATGGTCGCGTTGATCTCGAGGTCATCTCCTCGATCGCTGACTTCGCGTGGAGAATCTATAAGGGTCTCTGATGGACTGGAGCTGTAATAACAGGGCAGGCAGATTGAAAACGTCCCATGATGTTCGCAGATACATCCATCACTGAGGCAGTACCAGTGAATGGGTAGAGGGCCGTCATTAATGTCTACAGGCCCAGACAACTTTGGCCAGTTCTGCCCACATAATGCTTAATAGTTGCGGAGTGATTACAGGGCTGATAGACTCAGTTTAATAAAATAACATGCGATCGATAGATTGCTTGTTGAATTCAAGGGCTATATGCCCAATTGATCTACAATGTGCAGACATTCAAAAGTATGTTCGTACCGTACTAATCATCCTAAGGCTATAACTATTGATTAGTATTGGGAATGATACAGTACATGTAACCATGGGGTCTCGGGAATAAAAAGGAAAAGGATCGTACCTGTGGAGATTTTGGGTGGACCAAACCATGATGGTGGTGTGACTGAAAGACTGTTGAAAATAACATTATACAATTATTGCATGTTATAGAGTGGGACATCACGATTTGTCAACTCGAGACAAGTGATGTACAATGAGCGCGCAGCCGAGAGCTGACAAATCGTGATGTCCCACTCTATAACATGCAATAGTTGTTTTATTATACCGAATGTCATATTTGAATAAAATGGGACTTCATAATCATGTGAATGAGGATGGTACGGTGAAATAAGCATATCGTGTTTAAACACTGCGCAACCGTTTTTGATTTCAAAACGCTGTGTCAAGATCAACTGTTCAATCTCGGTTTGTTTGTCGACTCAATCGTATAATTTGGATGAGTAACGTTCTCGGTGATCTTACGTACCTTTTCAAAAGTTGCCAAATTTATTTCAGTCAATTACCAAATCACATTCACTAATTTCTATCGCCAACAGGGCAACGTATACACATCAGGTCGACGAAGATATCAATCTTCATTTCGGGGAGTAAGTTGGCGCGCGCACTATGGGAGGCAACTCTTGCTCCGGCAGATGTCGCCGTGGAATAATTTGTCATGTACAACGCTCTGCCGTGGTACATAACATTTATTCAACGGTAAGGCAAGATATGACTGCATCATCACTGAACATCACGATTTGTGGAATGACACGTGACAGGTTGTCAACCAATGAAAACTTTACAAATTTACATGAGGTATAATAATAGATTATACCCACTCACTCACTCGCTGCCTTGCCGGGCCCAGTTGTGCGATGTAGAATCAACGTCTGTCTGTGCATATGTGATGTCTGCATACATGTCTCATTAATATCATGATACACACAAAAAAAAGAAGATTGATCTAATTTATTTTCTATAAAAGCATGTACATGTGTTTTTCATAAAACTTACTGCATATACACATACTATACATGCTATATAGGATACAAAAATCCTATATTTCCTATATTATTTTTACTGATCCCTGCTGGGTGGACAGCTACATGTGTTCCATCTTTCCTCGCCGTTAGCTTGTTGTTCTAGCTGAGTTGAGAAAAGATATCCATCAATATCGCTCCTTCCAATGATATCTACTATTAATATCTTGTCATTGGACATGAAACGCGCCACTGCCTTTCAAGCCGCTTCCGATTTCCAATGGAAAATGGTACGTGTATTTGTTTTTGCTCCGTGTTGCTCAGTTCAGATGGAATCCTCATCAGCGAAATAGCACTTAATTGGTCACCATTTTTTGTCTGCCGAAAATTCTGGGCTCTAACTTGTCTGTAATGACTTTCTAATAATGGGATGTAAAATCTCTTCTGCATGTGTGCCCTGACTGATTCTGTATGGCAGTGATGATACACTCACAAAAATCCTATTTACGCTGTCAGTACAGAAGTAGGACTGGACAGAGACTGACTATACCAAGTACCATCAGGGCCATAATCTAGCTCCAATCAATGTTGTACGCTGCCATTGGCATGCAGTGCCCATGCTGTAAAAAAAAAAAAATTCTAGAAATCTCAACTCAATATGCTTTCCATGTGTAGCTGTGTATGACAGTTGTCTTTAGTTGCTGGAACTATAAGACCAGTTCAACTTGCTTTCAGGGAGCACCATTAAACATTAAATAATACAGCAATTTCCAATTTTTGGCTCCATAAAAGATAAATTGGTTTCGTGAAAGATAAATCATTGAAGTCTCAAGACTCGGTTTGGAAGAGAATAGTGAACAATGGCCTATCAGTGGTGTAACTTAACACTTGCCCGGGGCAACCTAAAGTCTGCTGGGGGCAATTGAAATTGAATTCGTAGTTGCCCGACATGGCAACTGGATCCGGTTTCAATCAAGTCATTGCAAAGTCCAATCTATCACTATTGGATGGAGAAATATCTTTGTAATTTTGCATCTGAATTCAAATATCTATCCTTACCTAATATGACAGAGCAAAATAGGAAGAGGATTTGTAGATACTGGAGTTTGATAATGTTGGGCATATCGGTCATGGAAGACGAAGTGACGTAAATTTGCGGGATTTCCAATAGTAGCAAATGGGCAAGTGGTCGGTCATAGTTCCATTTGCTAACATGTCTAGTCGCGTTTAAAAAGTGATATCTCGTCTTATATGAACTGCATCCCTAATATTGTCACAAATTGAATATTTTCACAAGGCTAGTTTAAATTGTGGTCAGCATGTGGGGGCAACCAGTTTAAACTTTTAGCTTGCCCTGATGGCAACCACCTGAAAAAGTTAAGTTACACCACTGTGTATCCCGGAAATTTTCCCTTGGTATTAGCACTGTTTTCAGAAAATAATGACGTCCTCTGGGCTCTGTACCTGGAACTTTTTTTGCATGACATGGGGTGTCTTTTTTAGGGGACGTAGCCAAATGCACAGCTTGCGCCATGCTTAAATGTCAATGAAAGACGTCATCATGTATCACGCTATAGTTTGATGTTGGGTCCAATTCATTCCTCAGACACAGACCACATGGCACGAATAATAAATGAATAGTAATAAGGTAGTGAGCGTTGTTGACCACGCCATTTGTAGCACACCACGTCAAAATCAAGAGGAAGTAAAGCTCTCTTCTCCTTCAAGGGTTAAGTTGCTTATTTTTTAATTATTTCGACGGAACAGTCATCCAATGTGGGAAATATTCTTTGTATGTGGAAATTTCATTATTTCAAATTTATTAACCTTAGTTTTTATTAAATATCGAAAATCCTTCCCATTTCACAGTTAAAAAAAACAACAAAACAATTCCATTCTTGTCTGTTCTTGAGTTATATAACCTAGTCTACATGTACACGTTAATGTAAGAAGAAAAAAATGCGACTTGTGTTTTGGTGTGCCACACTAATATTGCAAACATTTCCCTTATTAAGCACCCTATTCTTTTCATAAGTGATTTATTGTCCCCGGTCATATAAGTGGGGGACTTAGAAACACTCGGTGCCTGTAATTCCGTTATTCCTTTCTTGTCCGGCCAACAACTCGAGATCTATTGAACCGATCAACTTCAAACTTTGACAGTTTATCACATCGGTGATAGAACGGGTGGGATTGCTTGCAGTTACCTGTGTAATCCAAGATGGCCACCAGCAGTCATCTTGGATTTTCAGTAATTTGATCTTACATATTTCTTGCCCGACCAATGACTCGAGAACTATTGAACTGATCAGCTTCAAACTTTGAGCGTGTCTTGACATCAGTGAGAGAATGTTTGGGATTGCTTTTCAGTTGCCTGTGTAATCCAAGATGGCCGCCATAAGCCATCTTGGATTGTCAGCAGTTGGATCTTTACACATTTCTTGTCCAATCAATAACTTGAGAACTATTGAACCGATCAAGTTTCAAACTTGAAGAGTAGCCTGACTTCAGTGAGAGGATGTTTGGGATTGCTTTTCAGTTACCTGCATAATCCAATATGACCACTGTCAGCCATCTTGAATTTTAAGTGCTTGGATTTTGTCCGGGCAATAACTAGAGAATGATTGAACTGATCGACATCAAACTTGGAGAGTGGCTTGACATCGGTGAGAGAACGGTTGCTATTGCTTTACAGTTACCTGCATAATCCAAGATGGCTGCCATCAGCCACTTGGATCTTGCCTGAACAATAACTCGAGAATGATTGAACCGATCAACTCCAAATTTGGAGAGTGGCTGGAAATTGGTGGGAGGAAATGCGGGATATTATCGACCAAATAAATCGACCATAGCGTTCCATGTCCCCCACAGCAGCAGTACCAGTTATCCACCATAACTGGTGCTGCTGGAGTGGGGCGTGGACCTCTATGGTCAATTTTCTCTGTAATATTTCCATGATGAGAGGACACGCTACCTCCGAGTGTAATCCTTGTAGCTGGTACCGCAGAGAAATGGATCTCTTCTATCATTATAGCGACCATTTTGTCTTCATCCAGACATCTGCCACTGTTCCTTAGTTTGTGACCCCACTTGTCTGATAACAGGGTCATAGCAGTTTGTGACCCCACTTGTCTGATAATGGAGTCATACTCAGTTTGTGATCTTACCTGTCTAATAACAGGGTTACTCAGCTAATCTTATCTGAACAAAGTCTGTAACCAGTACATGTACAGTTCTGCATAATATACAGCGGAATAAATACTGCAAAAGCTGTCTTTGTGTTTGGCGGAATATTGAAAAACAAGGATTAAACTGTCTGATTATAGGTAACTAGTTGTGTGTCTTATTGTTGTTTTTTTTTCAAAGCTTAAATGATCAATCTGTATCGCGATGAACATGTAATTGCAGAGAATCAATGAATCATAAAAAGAGTTTTTAATCGATGCCACCTTGGCAAGCTACCCTGACGTTGTGGCGATGGTACTAATTGACTGTATTCAGTACTGTTTCTATAAATGATGCCCTCATTGTCAGATTTTGTCTACATTTAAAGTTATATATTCACGATGCTGGACCTTAGGAAAACGGGGTGGATGGCAGCTCTTTGTGATGGTTGGCTTTTGATTGACAACAAAAGCCAATGTTAGTGTTACCAAGTCAATTGATGTTCCAGGAAGAGACACATTGGGGACATGACCATCATCAGAAATACATCAGTTGGTGTCTATCCTTGCCATATATTATCAATATGAAATGAACACATCAACCTGTAGACATTAATATCCATCAGGGTGCACATTCCGTCCTCCAACAATTTTTCTGGGGCAACCTCAATGTTGACATGGTTTAGACAAATAGTCAAATTTTGAGATGGTGAAAACACTGTGGAACTCTTCTTATATGAAGTGGCAAATTGCAGTCCAATGTGACCTAATGGTAGGGCCAGTCTGCTTAGGAAGTGAAAAAAACAAAAAACGTTCCATTGGTCATGATAATGAAACTACTACTACACTAATTTAAGTTTATTAATGGAAAGAAATGCACACTGGTCAAAATCCAGTATATTTTGCCATTGAATTGAAACCAGTTCTACAGGGTCATACATTTTGTTATATCAGACTGGCATTCTGGCTCTACGAAGATGACCAAAACCTGTGTGTGTAGACTAAATTAATCTCTCCATTCAGAAGAGTTCCAATTTCGTGGCTGGTTGGGTGGGTTCATGTTCCTGTTGCTTCAATGCATTTTGCTGAGAAGCAACAGGAACTTGATAATGTGATGTCTAGCACTGTAATATCACTTGTCTTTACTGCACCATGTAAGCGTCCTGTCTGTGTCTTGTGCGCTGTCCTCAGTGTTTTATAGGGTGGATGGAGGGTGTCTGGTTCCATGCTGCTTCAAAGATTTCTTCTTTGAAGTGACAGGAACACAACTGGGCTGGATGGTGCTTAGTTGGTTCGTCGTGATATAGCTGAAATATTGTTGAAAGCGGCGTAAATTCTATTCACTCACTCACTCTTTGACACTGCAATGTATCCCAAAACATGCATTTTACACGACACATCTTGCCTCGCAAGAGCCACATGGTTGTGACAAGTATAAGTATGGCCTCTGAAATTCAACAGTCACATGCTGCAAAGAAGCATGGTGAAACAATATTTGTTTTGCATACCGATTGCTGGCTAATGCTTGCCATTTCTTTCTTTCAATTCATACTACATGTATTTCCACATGACGCATGTACATGTACAAGCCCATAAACCTCTGACAGTTTGCTTGAAATTTACATACTGTGCATTTTCAGCTTGTTTTGCCTTGCAAATCACACATTTATTATGTTACTTTGTACATAGAAACCGATCCTAAATCAGAACATTGTCATGAACTGGGGAAGAAAATCTTCATTGTCTACTGAAATGTCTATTTGACATAGATGTACATGCACAACATTGGATGTATGTCCAATTATTGAATCAAGATGAATTCTTGAAGCCTTCACGACCAACAAATAGATTTTTCGACTGAACTTGGAGGGCAGGGCAGAAATGCGTGTCAGTTTCTCCCAGTTTCCTCTCTATTGGAAGCTCCTGCTTTTCGAAATGAATACAAAATTCATCAGTTATTATTTGATTGATTCAAAGAATCAATCTACGGTAATTTCCCTATTAATTCACCTTCCAAATTTAATTCGAAAACGGCCGATTTTTCCCCTGTCGTGATTTTGTCCATCCTAATAAAACGAAAACGGGAGCATTTTCAATATACCCGTGAAACAATAAATTCGAACACTCCCGTTTTCGCCACGGAGTTCGTGCCGATGAAAGTAAAGTGAATATGTTACTAGAATCTCGTATAGTATATCACCGTATGCTATTATTTGTAAACGCAGAGAAACAACAGGGAATGGTACAATATAATCAGACTGAATTACTATTACTTACAGTCCATAAGGAAAAAAAATGATTCAATTAACTCCGCAGTCCTGTAATTTTATCCTAACTTGATCGTGTTTCGCCGCAGTCGGAAAAAATATATACGGTAAAAAATCCGAAATGGCTTGAATGAAAAGTCGGTCAGGTGAAACTCTTCTCTGCAAACTTTTACCACATGACGTGTGTCTTTCAACATTTAAATTTACTGAGCTGGTTTTACTTGACTACAATTGTTTTAGAAGCGACACTAAAGTCAAAACGCACATGTCGTGCTTCAGGCATACCATCGCATTGACGGACCATTTGGAGTCTTGACCTTGAACTTGCAATTTCCCGCCAAGTTTGTTTCATAGAATTTGTTTACGTTAATTTTACTACGATTTCATTTGCTGAGAACAGTCAGCGGGTCGTGGATTAACTTTTCTAGGGCGTGCACGTGATCTTATTGTGTCACGCCTGCACATGGTTTCAATAGCGCGGATATTACATCAGACCACGTGGTCGCTATAAATAGACTAAGCTGCCCCATGTCTGTATCATCGGCATTATTCTCTGTCATTATTTCCTGTATATTTTAGGCCTGATTGGATTTCGCTGCCTGATAAACGAAACACAAAAATACTTTGGCGACTAAACACTTCATTAATCAAAAATTCACTCTCCACTTTGGTGAGTTACTCTATTTTTTAATCGACACATTGGCGAGTGACTGAAAAATTCAGTCGCCAGTTGTCATTTTTTAGTCGCCATTGTCGACGGGGTTTTGTGAGCACTGAAATACTCTAATATGTGTTACGTGTATAGTTTTATATTTCCAGAATATTCTTTTAATTCCATGTCAGTTAGGTTTCATAATATAGATCATAGCTAATACTGAACAAAAAGGAAGGAATACGTTCAATGTTTTGGCCTACTTTTACGATGTTATTACGGACGCGAATTTACGGACGTCAGCTCAAAAATCTGCATGATCTTGCTAAACGGGCTGCTGAACTTGTCACTCGATCAATATGCTTGACTTCCTCGAATAAAATTAGACGCCTTTATCAGGGAAGAGGAGATTTTCTGACATCATACACTGCCTTTTATGGAAACTATGATGAGATATCAAAGTCAATACACGGTAATAAATACGATCACTACGACCACGGCAAAGCGGTCCACCATTCTGGATCTTCGTGAAAGTCGGCGCGACATTTAATTCGAACACTCGCGTTTTTCTGGAATTAGCTCAACAAATAATTCGAAAGTAGCCAATTTTTGGAGTGGTGAGTTTCATCACTACATCGCGAATTAATAGGGAAATTACCGTAGATGATATTCGACTGGCTTGTACTTCGCCGCCAAATGAGGAGAAAATTGACTAGAGGTTAATTGGACCAGGACTGTTCAAGATGAGGAATACTGAAGTTGTACTGTATCGCTTGGTTATCAAGAAATGGTCTTGAATGATTGGACACTTTGTGAGATGTACACTCGATGTTGCATGCTGATTATGTGATTGGCCTGCTTTTCATGTGTGTCTGTATGCAAATGTAACTATGTTTGTAAATGCTGGTTTACATTTAATTTTATCATTTAATAGTTTAATTATCCCAGTTTGGTCTACAAATTAATCGCATTAACTTCCTTTCATTCTTGTAACACACCAGTTTTCTAACGTTATTGTCAGGAGGTGTATCTCTGAGAATGATATTTCACACATATATACAAGGTCACTATTTTGGTACCGTCGTAAGTTGGTCTTTTCAGAAATGGTTAGCTGCATGCTTCCTATATCTTCATTTTATCGAGTGAATTTCTACGTTCCCACTTCGAACTTTCCTTGATATGTCTGGCGAATGTTCAAAGAACTTATAAATAGACACCAGACGCCACTGACCTCGAAAACATTTGAAATCCGAAATGGGTCGCACAAGAGCGTTATTGATTGGCTGACCTATATTGTGGGCCAATAAAAACACCACATTACGAGGAAGGACGCCGCAAATAGAGGATGATGTCACTCCAATCACAATCGACGTGTACGTTATGATTGTTTTGCCTCTGATTCGGAGGTGAAATCAACACCTCGGATTTTGTACACTGAAGGGGGTCAGATAAATCAAGGCAGGTTCGAAATGGGAATGTAGAAATTGGCTGATACAATCTATCTCTAGCTTCACAAGAACTTTTTTGAAAAAAAAAAATATATATATATCAGGGAGGAAGGTTTGTCTTTTCATTTATTTATTTATTTCACACAGACCATTCTGGTGAAACTATGCAGTAGTTATCCTCTGCCAGACACCAGTTGGGGGATATAGAATTGCTGTTTGTGTGTGGGTGTGTGCGTCATGTTTTCTTGTTAACAAGATACAATGTAACTTAAAAACTATTGATTCAATTCACTTCAAATTTCAACTGAAGGTATAATTGGGAATAGCTTTTTGGGCTGTTGATTTTGAGGTCACTAGTTCAAAGGTCAAGGTCACTTGGGCTAAAAAAACTTGCAAAAAAGAGGGAAATCTACAATTCTAATGTATAAATTGGTACCAAACAGTGAGTATATAGTTCCCGATGGGGAAAAGAAGAACCTTATTTAATGTTTAGGTCAAAAGGTCAAAGGTCAAGTTCACTCAAGCTGTAAAAAATGGTAAATCTCCTATTCCAAGTCCATAATTGGTTAAAAACTTGATGCCTACCTTGCTTATGGGACACAGAGTAACCCTGAGGTCAAAAGATCAGACAAAGGTCAAGGTCACTTAGAAAATGTGGAAAATTAAGTTTTAAGATGTGGATTATGATCAAATTTGATTGCATTTGATTGATTATTACCTCTCGGCCAAATTTGGCCAAAGACTTACTGTCATCAGTGGCGTCTCTGTCCTGTGTGGCTGTGAAGCTAAAAATTTATTTTCTTCAGCCTAACATGTTGTACTTGTCAAAGTATGTTTTACTTTCATCATGTCACCTGTTTTCACCATCTGTCGGTTGTTGTTATCTTGCAGAGTACAAGGATAATTTTTGGTGGTTCTGCCACATGTGGCGCCACGAACAGCCACACAAACTCACTCAGAACGCCAGACTCGAACGCTCCCTCCTGCAGAACTACCAGTTCGCCCAGGTAATGTCAAAACGTGATCATGGTGGTTTACCATAGCAAATCGGAAGCAATAGTCACAACATTTTGGGGAGAACATGAAAGGCCGACCTTTGATGCATGTGTGGTCTGTCTGTCGAGTGCTATGCATCTCCGGACGTTTTGAGATGCAAGGCCTTGCTTCACAGTCTTCATACGATGGAAGTCAGTTGCAATCCCTTTATACAAACATTTGCTAAAGCCCAACTCACACTACAAACATTTTGTTGTATTAGAACAGAACAATTTGTTGTGTTTTTGTTCGTGGTAACCTCACACTACGAACATTTTCTCTTGACCGCCAGTCACCGCGATCACGCAGCGAGGCTGCCGGTCATGTGATGGGAGCCATTTTGTTGTCATGTGAGAGCGGCTCCGTCACATGACCGACAACTGCCAGTTGATTGGATAACTGTTGGTAAATGTTCGGACAAATGTTCGCGATCACCACACACTGAAGACAAAACTGTTTTGAGGGCGAGGACAGGTTCCGAAAATGTTTGATTTCACGAACATGTCCCTCGAACAAAATGTTCGTGTTTCTGGGCACCTCACACTGCAGACAAAACATGTTCTGAACAGTGTTTTTGTTCTAATACAACAAAATGTTTGTAGTGTGAGTTGGGCTTAACCACTCCCATCGTAGGATTTCTGCTGTCACGTGACTCTGTGAAGCAACCTCCTGGATGTTTATTCATTTGATTTTATGCTAGATTTTGGGGATATGGAGGCCCTGTTTATACATGATGCCTGTACATGTATGTCCTACAAGCATGCATCAGCATTAAATGCATGGATTTTTTTTTGTGTTATGCCTCAGAGACTTGTGTATAATGATGGTAAGTAATCCTTTTCTATTTGAGAGGCAGAGATTGCGCCTAATTAGCCCAGGTAAGGTACAGGTGAGTGTCATTTATTTATGATTGTATGCAGAGTTACTTCCCCTTAACCACTCTCCCATTTTTCTGTTTGCACCATTCGCTAACCGATTACTAAAGTTTTCTTAGACCTGATCATGTGTTCCCGTGGTTTCATGTAGCTGTCATGGCTGTGCATTGTTCTAACCGTGTCCGTATTACGTACTGTGTCCTTATCGTCTATATTAAGAGTAAGTTTTTGTGGTTATTTCTCGTTGTCCAGAGGCGCGGAGGCACTTTTGGTGGTTTGACCACTCCTGGAGTCACTTACAGCCTCACATGGTAGAGAATGCATCTCACGTGGTCGATGATATGCTGACCAACGCTAAATTTGCTCAGGTACTCAACCTTTTCAAATCCTCACCAGGCGTATGGCGTATTACTCCTCCAAAATTTTCTTCACCTGGTTGTGGTAAATTTCTTTTTAATCCCCTTTTCTTTCAAATTATCAATGTTAGAATGAGTTGGATTGAGAAATAATTATTTCCATAGTGCTTTTGTTAACTCAGTAGATGTTGTAGTTCCATTTTATCTTCAGTTACTTTCATTCAGTTTTTCGTTATCCACCTGACCCAATTTTGTACAGAACATCCTATTTTATATTTACCTATAAACGCAGATTTTCTGCACCTACTTTCATTTGTATGAAGCATGAGAATTGAAAAGAAATTCACACAGACAATAATCAGATAATTGGAATGATATTAACAGTTTTAGAAAAACTCTAAAATGTTACGGAGTGAAAACAATCTAATTAAAATTAAATCTTTCTGCTCCCCCATTTGAATATATTACCGCTGGAAGTAGACAAGAGGACCTGTTTTGAATGCAGAATAATGTTACCACTGGAAGTAGACAAGAGGACCTGTTTTGAGTGCAGAATAATGTTACCTCTAGAAGTAGACAAGAGGACCTGTTTTGAGTGCAGAATAATGTTACCTCTAGAAGTAGACAAGAAGACATGTTAAGTTCAGAATAATGTTACCTCTAGAAGTAGACAAGAGGACATGCTGGAGTGCAGAATAATGTTACCTCTAGAAGTAGACAAGAAGACATGTTGGAGTTCAGAATAATGTTACCTCTAGAAGTAGACAAGAGGACATGTTGGAGTTCAGAATAATGTTACCACTTGAAGTAGGCAAGAGGACATATTGGGAATTCAGAATAATGTTTCTACTAGAAATTGGCAAGAGGACATGTTGGAGTTCTGAATAATGTTACCACTAGAAGTAGGCAAGAGGACCTGTTGGATTTCAGAATAATGTTACCAGTACAAGTAGACAAGAGAACATATATTGTAGTTCAGAATAATGTTACCACTACAGGGCTTCGTGTTTAGCACGAGTGATAGCTCACCTGCACGCAAACACTCGAGTACATTCATGTCACGTAAACTGTCACATTTTATATTGTATTATATTGCAATCACTGGCCTGACTTTTAAATACCCTATCCAAAATATTTTGACGCGAGCACTATTTCTAAACACGAAGCCCTGCACTAGAAGTAGGCAAGAGGACATGTTGGAGTTCAGAACAATGTTACCACTAGAAGTAGACAAGAGGACACGTTAGAGTTCAGAATAATGTTACCACTAGAAGTAGACAAGAAGACATGTTGAGTTCAGAATAATGTTACCTCTAGAAGTAGACAAGAGGACATGCTGGAGTGCAGAATAATGTTACCTCTAGAAGTAGACAAGAAGACATGTTGGAGTTCAGAATAATGTTACCTCTAGAAGTAGACAAGAGGACATGTTGGAGTTCAGAATAATGTTACCACTTGAAGTAGGCAAGAGGACATATTGGGAATTCAGAATAATGTTACCACTAGAAATTGGCAAGAGGACATGTTGGAGTTCTGAATAATGTTACCACTAGAAGTAGGCAAGAGGACCTGTTGGATTTCAGAATAATGTTACCAGTACAAGTAGACAAGAGAACATATATTGTAGTTCAGAATAATGTTACCTCTAGAAGTAGACAAGAGGACCTGTTGGATTTCAGAATAATGTTACCAGTAGACAAGAGAACATTTATTGTAGTTCAGAATAATGTTACCACTAGAAGTAGGCAAGAGAACATTACCACTAGAATTAGGCAAGAGGATATATATTGATTAGTTCAGGGGTTTTTCTAGCCGATTTCTCATCGTGGTAATCCCGATGAGAAATTTTGAAAATTGAGTTTTAGAGGATTTTTGTAAATTGAGTTTTCTCTCGACAAATTCAGTTTCTCTTATTTTTCGATATTGAGCGCGCTTGCGCGCGAAAAAAAATTAAGTTTTACTGATATTTCCTCGCCCATATCATTGTGTAGTTGTATCTAAATAAACTTATTTTAATCCTTGAATCTTCCGAGTTCGCGATCCGACGTCTGTTGTCGTTGTTGTTGTTTACTGGCGAACTGTGACTCTCCGCCAATTCTCTCCGCACAAAGGTGATACTGACAATTTGAACGAATGGTGCATAGGAGAACCTTTGATAGGAGAGTGTTGGGCAGTATCGGGCTTATTCATTGGACAGGCACTTTATTATCTATTCTATTCTATTCTATTCTATTCTATTCCAATGAAATACAGCGTTACGAAGATTGCCAAATGCCATCTTCGCAGTATTGCGGACATCATCAGTTGCTGCAAACGATGTTGATCTGATATTTTACAGCTAGCTACCACTCGAAACAGAATAAAACTTGTGCACTATCGACATTAATGTACAAAATATAAGAATGCTTTGACTGCAATGACTAATGAACTGCAAAACCGTGGGCAAAGAAATTAGACACGGAAATTGACTGGCCCGGGCTTTGCAACAACAACAACAACAAGGAAATGTACCTGACGATCTCCTCAATGAAACATTACCATTTTCAAGGTCATAAAATCAACAATCTTGGGTTGTTGATTCTCCTTCAAGTATAACTGAAAGGCATAGTATCACTTGATTGGATTTTCAAACAGAATACTTGATAGAGGTATTGTTTTTTCTTCTTTCAGGAAATATTGAAGGTATCATATCTGGTGTATTCATTATGAGGGTGCCCATATATTTTACATAACTCTAAATGTCAACTATAGGCCTATAAGGCTGCAGATATCCTTGAAAAAAAAAGTTGTTGAAAAGCAATTTCGATGTTTTTTTTCTCAGCCAAAAGCTACATCTTGCGTACAGAAATTCGACAAAGTTAATCATGCAGTCATATTTATTTCATGTTAGCTAACAATTATAAACAACTATTCCTGGAAAAAAAAAACAGCTACCTTTTGTAGTACTGAGTACGAAGTAGGCCGCCGAAGCCAGATACTATCTTTGTCAGAGCAGCACATTCCAAATGTTAGGTACTAAGTTATTGATGCCTGTCAAAGTGTCGGTCACCTGTGAAAAAATTATTCGCAGGCTTGAAATGAAGGCGGACGTGTATAATGGATGTGTAATTTTCAACTGTAGGTTTGAAATTTGTTTTCAGTTATCCCTATGAAAATGTTTGCATAATTGAGTTTCTGAGCCGAAACTATGAAAACCATGGAAATATTGAGTTTTCCAGATTATTGGCGCGCCAATGGCGCGCCGAAAAATTGAGTTTTGTGAAATTCTCAAATTGAGTAGATGAAAGATTTTGGGCTAGAATAACCCCTGTAGTTGTTGGGAAATTCTGGAAGTCTAGCAATTACCAAATAGAATTTAGGCATTGAGTGTTTAACATTAGATAATAGAAGTGTATGCATGTACATGTAGCTGTTGTTATCTGGGAAATAATGTTGATGCCTAGCATTAATTTATGTCATGAGTAGAAGTACAATATAAGCAATGAGGAAAATGTTGAGATTTCCAATGTGCATGTACTGGTAGGCTTCATCCAGTGCTTGCTGCACATAGAGGATTTTGTTGGCCAGGTTAAAGCTAGGCATGGACTGTCTTCCTTTTGTCCTTGGCTTCTGATTAGATTTTGCTATAAATTACGCCGAGATTCCATATAAACGTTTTACAAGTATTTAAGGGTGAAAGTTTTTCTAGCAATGCTCTTCAAGGTAAGTGGTTTTTGTGGTACAATGTAACCTCAGTATGAGTATCAATAGTTAGGCCCCTCGTGGCTGCCACTAATCAACATGGTTGAGAAACAACAACATGTACGTATAATTCCAAAAATTCAATCACAGGAAGTGAAATTTCCCACTATATAATCTGGTGGTGATCGAATTTATTAGAGCAGAAAATTGACAAAATGGTTCAAAATCATGCATATAATCTACTGTTTCTTCGTTATTTCAATGATTTTAGAGGTTGATCGAATTTATTGGAATCACCGATTGAATTTTGTGTCCAAAATCAGGGGTGATTGAATTTTGATAGGGGGATTGAATTATTAGAGGGATTACCATAGCTGATGAAAGAATAGAATTCAAAGAAATAGTGTTTTGCCATCAGTAATTGTTCGCAAAATTCGATCTTGAACTCAATTCCCTACTTGCACTAAAATTGAAATTCACCCTTAACAATAGATCTTCTGTGATAGCAATGGCAGGTGGTTCCCAGCGGTTCATTCTTCTGGTCTCTTTCCTATTTCATTAGCATAGGAAATATGTTTAATCAATCATATCTGGACTATTTTCGACCTGAGTTGCCAAAATTATTATAAATGTGAGAACAATCAAGGGCATCATTAGGGGAGATGATTGGGTGCGAACGACCCCCTCTCAGCGCCCAACTGCATGTTATTTCCCATGTTGAACAGCACAGTACTGGGCTCTCTAATAAGTAAGCATAGGAAATGACCCTGGATCTACCTTGGAATAGTTGGATAATTTAATACTTATTTACCATATTTACGCCAGTTATGAATCTAAAGTCTCAGTCATACAAGACTTTGTAAATGTAATTTCATGGTCACTCTACCTTGATTTACATTGGGTCGATCTGGTCCACATTGGATCGACAAATTCTTTGACTTGAAACTAAATGACAGAGGGAGGCCATATGAAAATTGCTTCTGTTTGGTCTTTATCAGGCTTTCAGACTCCTTATTCCAAAATGATACTCTCTAAAATCCTGCAATTTTAACATGGTGGAGATCGGGATGAGACTCTCTGTTTTCTGCAAAACCCTAAAAAATAAAGAATGCAGACTTCCTGTTTCAAAATTCTAGCTAAAAGCCTGGTCTTTATGGCCTAGAAAGTGTGGAAATCTCTCTGCACCAGACACGCTGGACACCCCAAATTTCCCAAACAAGAAAGACAGAGGGACGATCATTTCACATGTACCTCACTTGATATGTAGTCAAGACTTGAACCCTCTGTTTCATATTCTGGCGTGAAAGACACAGAATAAAACTGATGGTAGGTTCAACTACAGCTGCTTATTAAAAAACAAGTGCGACATGGTTCGTCGATCAAAATGGAAGAAAGGACTTCAGACAGACGTACATGTATATCAATTCCTAGACTAGAGTGATTGGGGCTCGCGTATATCATTTATGAAGTTTTTGCTTATAAATTTAACATTTAATCTACATTTTTGCTATGGTTGTCTAAGTATACCAGCAGGTGTATGGATGTATGACAATACATGTACCATCCCCATTTATTCTGGACCTTGGATCAATTTATGTCTTATTTTTATTATAGGATTGGGAAATCCCTATCGTGAATCAGTATGCTGTAGCTCCTCACCACTCGGGGGTCTACCCTGTTCATGAGCCGCTGTACACTGCCTGGAAGAAGGTCTGGGATATTCGCGTGACCAGCACGGAGGAGTACCCTCACCTCCGACCTTCTCGAAGACGCAAGGGTTTCATACACAAAGGCATTATGGTTAGTCCAAGTAATGGTCAACCATTACCATACAATTACAGTCCTTTGATGAGGTCAATATGTGGCTTTTGTGGACCTGACAAAACAACAATATTGTGAATATTGTTTTATCAGGTCCACAAAACCACTTATTTACCGAATCAAAAGACTAATTGTTTTATTATATTCTCTATGATACAACGACGTCAATGGTGGATTTTCCTCCCTCTGAAAAGCCTAATTTTACATGTAACACAGAAGTAAATGGAAAAAACTTCGAAAAAGGTTAGTTCAGCTCTGATTCTAACACATAAATTGAATGGATGTACTATCTTTTACTTCGCCGAGTTGTAGAAATTCATCTCAAGTATGAGAGAAGATTTTTAGGAAAAACCTGTTACGCTCCATTGAGGCCTAGGTTAAAAATCCCCCAGTTGCGCGGGTGGCGATCACGGCACTGTAATTGATAGAACAGCTGATCCTGTTTAGAGCCGCTGTTACTTTCATTGTGTCTAAGAGAATGAGCTGGATGTCCGATATGTTCTTATGTTGGTGAAAGCAGTATACAGTAGACATCGACCTCAGTGAATATTGTTTTGCCAGGTCCACAAAACCCCTTATTGACTGATATCACAAGACTGAAATTGTTTTATTATAGGAGTCGGACGTCGGATAACCTTTTTGTTAAGTTGGTGAATGCAGTATTACAGTGTAGCGGATCTCAGAGCTGCTGTCAGCTAGAGTATAAACTAACAGCCAAACCAATGGCTGTTTTTATTGGCTCAGAAGACGTATACATCATGTTGAGTCATTATCATATCATTATCTCTTTGGAGTCCATATAGAAAATTAGTGAGGGTCATGTGACTGCGAATGGTCCAATGGGGAAAGAGTAATACACACAGTGATTAAATAAAGCGTGTTGTTTTTTAACTGAATTTTTTTCTCCCTCAGAAAAAGGTCTGAGTATTTTCAACTCAACAAATCAGTCAGTGCCAATCGAAAGCTTTATATATGTTCTTTGAGAGGCGTTTTAGAAGTTGGAAAGTAGTAAACCAAGTTGAGTTGAGGTCAAATTATGTCGGACTATTGAAGGAGAATGACATCTGAGTGAGTTGGGCAACAGCAGTGTGGCAAAGACCATTAGACGCAATGACGTCAACTTTGTTACATTGTATGAAACAAGACCAATGTCACTGCCTATAGAGTCTCGCTTTCATGTATATATAAATATGGTGGCGCCCTACAGCCTTTTTTCGCGAAGTAAATACAACATCCCAAATCATCACATTGAATAGATCATTTCCATGCAACGCCTTTACAGAGCATTATATGCTGCATAGTCCTCAAGAATAATGATTTTGAGACTTCTCTTTTCATGATGCAGTGGGCCTTCTCTATTACTTCAAGATCATACTCTGAGCAAAAAATGTCTTCAAAATTTCATTTCCGTAACATTCAAGACGTAGGAAAATTGACATCTTTGTCATTATTTTTAAGATACAGTGTACCCAGTTCTCATTTATTACTCTGCAGTGGGCAATCATGAGTGCAACTGACATCAGAATCGATAGAATTTATGATGTTTCCTTTGTTTTCATTGATTCAGGTTCTACCTCGTCAAACTTGTGGACTCTTCACGCACACCCTCTTCCTGGACAAATATCCTGGGGGTCGCGAGAGACTAGAGAGTAGCATCAGGGGTGGAGAACTCTTCCAGACATTCCTGAATAATCCAGTAAGTTACTGTCTCCTTGTCAACGTCACATCCCTAAGCTGGCAAATTTCCTCACTCGTCACAGGTAAATACGGAAAACAAATAACGGTGACTCTCGGGGAATGGTTTAGCATCATTAAGGATGTCCGCTGGTGATAAATCAGAGTAATTAACTGTTTGAATAATGTGTGTTGTTGCATTCATAATTGTGTAATATGAGGAAAAACAAAGTAAAAAGTTTAGGATTGTGTGAATTTTTTAGCTGTAGACACTGTTAAATGGATTGACCCATGCTCCATTTGATATCCCAGAAAACTGGGGAATAGCCCTAGTTTGAAGCATATTTATGAAAAAATCATATAAATAGTATTTAAGTTTTTCTTATATTTTAACTGTTTTGAAGATAATCATAATGTCTATCAAAATTTATCAAATGGGATGAATGTTGCTGTGCAAAATTCTTGGCTAGAAGACTTTTAAAGGAAATCCCTAACTCTTTTCCTAGGAAAGGGAGATAACCTACTGTGAAAAACAGGCAAAAACATGGAAAATGGCTTCCAAAGCCCAAAACCACGAGTGAACGAACTTAACCAAAAGTTATCCACAGAGGGTTCAAAAGTGTAATTATCCACACCCTTGAGTGTAGGCCATATCGTAAAAAAAGTAGCACTGCTTCCTTGCTGCTCGAAGTACATGTGCAGTACAGGGCAAAAATGACTTGAACTTGAACAGGATTCTCTCATCTGCAAATTGCATTTTAAAACAGTGCCGCACTAAAAGCGGACTCATCGAGAGGCGAACAAGCACACAACTCCTAAGCTATTACTATGCGACTGCGCGTAAAGTCATGTTGAGGAAGACCATCGTGCATTTTCTAATAGAACCAAAGACTTTCTCTGACACATTTGGTAAACATCACAGACTGCGCCTATCATATTAGTAGTCATGAGAGAGTTTTACTTCAGCCGCGATCAAAGCGCACCCAGTTTTGTAATCGCTGTTAACATGGATTTAGATAGGCCAGGCTGACACATTATTGCTGTAAATATAAAAATACACTTACTTGAAGTCTAATATTTGAATATTTGTTGCAAAATAGTTTTCGAACACATACCTGTACTGTAATTCCAAAATTTTATCATTTAGATATCAGAAGATATGAACAAAATACCTAATCAGTCCCATTCACTCCTGGTTCAATGGCAAATCTTGGCGACAAGGCCAACAAAGTCCCCTTTCCCCTAGATCCCAAACCCAACATATGGTCATAATCTGTTCTTAATCGTTTGTTGCTGATTATCTCTCCTTGCAGATTAATATTTTCATGACTCATATGCCAAACTATGGGAATGACCGACTAGCCCTGTACACGTTTGAGAGTGTGGTCAAGTTTGTGAGATGCTGGACGAACCTCCGTCTGAAGACAGTGACCCCTCTGGAGCTGGCCAAGCGGTACTTCTCGCTCTACCCTGAGGAAGAGGACCCCGTCTGGCAGGTCAGTCAGTTGTCAAGGAAACCGATGCATCTGAACAGAAACTCTGATTGGCTATTCCATTTCTCTTCATCAGCCAATGACATTTACTAGAATTGTTTAAATATTCAAATCTACCAATCAGCTGTCTTGTAGCTATCATTTTGCTAGTGGTCCAAGGGAGATAATTGTAATACGCTGTCTTTTCCTCTAAGATCATTGAAGATTCTGTTACGCTTACTACATGTAGGCAAAAGTATGCAGAGTTGATCTGGTAGAAAACAAAATAGAAGAATTGACTATTTAGTTGTTCTATGTTCAGATTTGTATTTAAGCCGCCACATTTTTATTTCAGAACCCATGTGAAGACAAGCGCCATTTGGAGATCTGGTCTACCAACAAAACTTGTAATAGACTGCCACGTTTTCTTGTCATAGGACCTCAGAAAACAGGTTGGTGTTGGTATTTTGGGGTGAAATGCAACCAAATTGATCAAGAGCATTTGCCTGGCTACTTAATTTTTTTTTAGAAACAATGCATGTGCCTAAAAGACTTTTTCCACTATTAAAAATTTGTTGTATTAGTTTAGTTTGTTGGTGTCAACAACATATGATTATATATGAACCACCATGTCTGTGTGTCTGTGCTGTCAGTCAGAACTCTTTTTTTAGCAGGATGGAAGTAAAATGATTCTTTTTCGTTAAATTTTGCCTGGAATTCTGCGAATTACTTGAATGAAATTGATGTCAAACAATGGCTCAGTTGTCCATCATTGAGAGAACAAAGAAGAACTTGTCTGTTCACTGGGCTGTGCCTTCAGCCGATCAGGATCAGCCATTGGGTTGTATAATTTCACTTTGCCTATTCTATTAACCTAGGAGAATATTTTGAACTTCCAATAGCTGACATATTTTCATGTAATATATGCCAAATTATACATTATTCTAAGCATAATGAAACTTTCCTTGAATGCTGAGAAAATAGAGTTCAAAATACTCTCCTGGCTCAATAGAGCAAATGACATTATACAACCCAGTAGCTGATCAGCTGAAGTCATGGGTCAGTGAACAGACAGACACCTCTTTGTTCTCTCAATAATGTGCAACTGAGCCATTTAATAAATTTTCTTTCGGTTTCCCCTCTGAATTATTGAAACACAGCTTCCATCTTCTTTTTCTCCAGGTACCACAGCTTTATACACATTCCTTGCCATGCATCCTGCAATATTGAGTAACTACAAGAGCCCAGAAACATTCGAAGAAGTCCAGTTCTTTAACGGGAAGAATTATTATAAGGGCTTAGATTGGTAAGTGTTTTCGTTATGCTGGAAATAAATAGATTTGTTTTTAGCCCACCATCATCAGATGGTGGGCTGTTCAAATCACTTTTCGTCCGTGGTCCGTCGTCCGTCCGTCGTCAGTCCGTCCGTAAACAATTCTTGTTACCGCGATTTCTCAGGAACTACTGCATAGATCTTTTTCAAATTTGGTACACAGGTTCTCCTTGGGGTCTAGTTGTGCAAGAAACCTTTTCTGGTCCGATTCGAAAATCCAATATGGCCGCCAGGGAGCCATCTTGGATTTCCCCATGAAACCTTGTTACCGCGATTTCTCAGGAACTGCTGCATGGATCTTTTTCAAATTTGGTACACAGGTTCTCCTTGGGGTCTAGTTGTGCAAGAAACCTTTTCTGGTCCGATTCGAGAATCCAATATGGCCGCCAGGCAGCCATCTTGGATTTCCCCATGAAACCTTGTTACCGCGATTTCTCAGGAACTACTGCATGGATCTTTTTCAAATTTGGTATACTGGTTCCCCTTGAGGTCTAGTTGTGCAAGAAACCTTTTCTGGTCCGTTTCGAAAATCCAATATGGCCGCCAGGCAGCCATCTTGGATTTCCCCATGAAACCTTGTTACAGCGATTTCTCAGGAACTACTGCATGGATCTTTTTCAAATTTGGTACACAGGTTGCCCTTGGGGTCTAGTTGTGCAAGAAACCTTTTCTGGTCCGATTCGAAAATCCAATATGGCCACCAGGCAGCCATCTTGGATTTCCCCATGAAACATTGTTATCACGATTTCTCAGGAACTACTGCATGGATCTTTTTCAAATTTGGTAGACAGGTTTCCCTTGGGGTCTAGTTGTGCAAGATACCTTTTCTGGTCAGATTCGTAAATCCAATATGGCCACCAGGCAGCCATCTTGGATTTCCCCATGAAACCTTGTTATCGCGACTTCTCCGGAACTAATGCCTGGATCTTTCTCAAATTTGGTACACAGGTTTCCCTTGGGGTCTAGTTGTGCAAGATACCTTTTCTGGTCCGATTCGTAAATCAGAATTGAAATATGGCCACCAGGCAGCCATCTTGGATTTCCCCATGAAACCTTGTTACCGCGATTTCTCAGGAACTACTGCATGGATCTTTCTCAAATTTGGTATACAGGTCCCACATGGGGTCTAGTTGTGCAAGATACCTTTTGTGGTCCGATTCGAAAATCCAATATGGCCACCAGGCAGCCATCTTGGATTTCTCCATGAAACCTTGTTATCGCGATTTCTCAGGAACTACTGCATGGATCTTTCTCAAATTTGGTACACAGATTCCCCTTAGGGTCTGGTTTTGCAAGATAACCTTTTTCGGTCCGAATCGAAAATCCAATATGGCCACAAGGCGGCCATCATAGATTTCCGCATGAAACCTTGTTACCGCGCGATTTCTCAGGAACTACCGCATGGATCTTTCTCAAATTTGGTATACAGGTCCCACATGGGGTCTAGTTGTGCAAGATACCTTTTCTGGCCCGATTCGAAAATCCAATATGGCCACCAGGCAGCCATCTTGGATTTCTCCATGAAACCTTATCGCGATTTCTCAGGAACTACTGCATGGATCTTTCTCAAATTTGGTACACAGATTCTCCTTAGGGTCTAGTTTTGCAAGATAACCTTTTTCGGTCCGAATCGAAAATCCAATATGGCCACAAGGCGGCCATCATAGATTTCCCCATGAAACCGCGATTTCCGCGATTACCGCGATTTCTCAGGAACTACTGCATTGATCTTTCTCAATTTTGATACACATGGTTCGCCTTGGGGTCTAGTTGTGCAAGATACCTTTTCTGGTTCGATTCGAAAAACCAATATGGCCACCAGGCAGCCATCTTGGATTTCCCCATGAAACTTTATCGTGAAGTCTCAGAAACTACTGCATGGATCTTTCTCAAATTTGGTACACAGCTTCCCCTTGGGGTCTAGTTGTGCAAGGTGGCTTTTCTGGCCCGATTCGAAAATCCAATATGGCCACCAGGCAGCCATCTTCGATTTCCCCATGAAACTTTGTTATCGTCATTTCTCAGGAAGTACTGCATGGATCTTTGTCAAATTTGATACACCTTATGATCTAGTTGTGCTAGATACCTTTTCGGTTCAAATTGAAAATCCAATATGTCCATTAGGCGGCCATCTTGGATTTCCCCTTGAAACTTTGTTATTGCGATTTCTCAGGAATTACTGCATGGATCTTTGTCAAATTTGGTACACAGGTTCCCCTTGTCGCCTTGTTGTGCAAGATACCTTTTCTGATCCAATTCGGAAATCCAATATGGCCATCAGTCGCCCATTTTGGATTTCCCGAAGAAACTTTGTTATCGTGATTTCTCAAGAAGTACTGCATGGATCTTCTTCAGATTTGGTACACAGATTCCCCTTGTGGCCCGGTTGTGCAAGATACCTTTTTTGGTCCGATTCGAAAATCCAATTAAAACGGTATTCCCGAGTTGTGACGTTGCATCACAAGAGTCGGCAGATCAAACGGTGGGGCATATTCTATATATTGACTACAGAGAATATCCATATCTTCACCTTCCATATCAAGGAGTTCAAATAATTCGGAATTAAAATGTATTTCTTCAAATTTTAAATCAGTTTTCTTTGGTCCATGCAGTTGCAAGTGAACTGCCCCACCCTTTCGTCTGCCGGTAGGTCAGCTACATGAAGGGACGTTACTCTTGTGACACAATGTCACAACTCGACAACTGTAGATTACTGCATGTTTCGATCCAAGGGAGATAATCAGGATTCAGACACTTTCAAATTCGATCACTTCAGTATTAAGTATTGTACCATCTTACTATTTTCGAGCATGGTATCTTAAAAGAGATGTCTCAAACTAGTCCAGTAAACAGAACAGAATTAGCATTCGTTCCTCATTATAAAATCTTAAGTATGCCAAAGTGTCAAAGAGATTTTTCTTCGCTTCCAGTACCCAATGATGACACGTGCAAAAAAATAAATAAAATAAAAATACTACAAAATGAAGACGAAGGATCCTCCGTACATGTACATTCACTTTCAGACTAACTTTGCTCAATTCTCTTGTACTATTATAACAACTGACATAAGTATAGTTTCTAGAAATCTTGAAACTCCTGAAACTTAGAAAGATTATATCTTGGTGTTTTCCAGTGTCCCTTTTTCGATCTTTTTCGCTCAGATTCGAAATTCTGTAAACAAAATTACAACTCAATCGTCTTAGTAACAATGGACAAAAAGATCCTCTTGTCATTAGCTTACAATTATCGGACAATGGTGGGCGCCAAGATCCTTCAGGATCTCTCGTCTTCTTATAATTCCCTATTTACATGCACAATACTGGCAGACCCGTCATTTAAGACAACTTCAATCGGCAACACTTTGCGTGCAATATACTTAGCCCTTTTCACTCCTTGGTTGAATGGTTCCCCACATGTAGTCACCTATTGTATGTGACTTACAAGACGGATTTGGCACAATACTCGAGTGTAGATACAATTAAGCTCGCAGAAAATTGGTTTGCTGATAAAATCGTGTGAAGAAATTATCATGTCTGTCTGTCTATCGGAGCCCTTCCCCATGAACACCACACATGAATCTGGTGATAGATTAGAACCAGCAGTGTTAATGAGTGACATTGTTTCTCCCAGTTGTAATTTATTCAGATCTACAAGTTTTACTGATATCGGTAGTTACACATTCCCATGGTATCAGATTGTGGAACTCCTACTGTCAGATATATCCTCTGATTGCATTGGGGTTGAAATTGTGGCGCATGCCTCTCAGCCACTCAGCATCTTCCGCTTGTGAACAGAGTGGAATGGGCACAGCATGACACAGCTGGTCATGCACCATGTGCCCCTGCGTAATAATTTAGCGTAAAACTTGTCAGTTCTTTTAGAAGATATACTAGATGCATTTCCCATCTCTCTCATACAGATAAATGCTCCCTGTGCTGATCGAAATCGATGCAGACCGAATGCGCATGTGCAGTGCGTTTTTTCGCACAGTGCTGTCAGAGGGTGTTACACCAGATTTTAGAAGGTTACAAACTCTGACAATGGGAGAGTGTAGATGGGTTACTGATACAAACAAAATTTTACAGTCGCATATGACAAGAAGGAAATGATATCCCAACCTCATTGTCTTGTTATTTTTTAGGTATATGGAGTTCTTCCCAGTACCAGAGAATGCCACGGCCAAGTTTCTGTTTGAGAAAAGTGCCACATATTTTGATAACAGTGTGGTGCCTATGCGGGCGTATTCCTTGTTACCAAAGGCCAAGCTTGTCACCATCCTCATCAGTCCGGCCAAACGGGCCTACTCCTGGTATCAGGTAAACTAAACTATTCACATGGTTTTATCAGGTTAAAGGTATAAAGGAACTAAATACACCTCCTATCTTCGTGCGGGTTAGATACCCATATCCCAATCTGATTAAAACTCAGACTTAATAACCGCTCCTCTATCGGACATGTTGCTAATTAAGATCTGAGACAGTCTCTATCTTAAATCTGTCGGACATGTCAGACTGGCGACCAATCACAGTCCAACTTCAATGGGCGAATAGGTGCAGAGCAAGAACTTTGTCAGCCGCCTGGGTTGGATTTTTCTGTGCCTCGTTCACTACAGAAATAATCGGATAGGCACCTATTCGCCCGTTGAAGTTGGGCTGTGATTGATCACTAGTCTGACATGCGTGACAGATTTAAGATACAGACTGTCCCAGGTCTCAGCGACATGTTCGATAGAGGAGTGGTTATTAAGTCGTGAGTTTTAATCAGATTGCCCATATCCCAACCAAGAGAAACTTTTCTGAGTTCGTGCCAGCAGTAAATCCATAAACCCCAACTATAATCTATTTGTCATCGCATGTATGGAATTGCATGATATTGTTGGCCAGCAAATATTTAAAAAACACCAATTCTCATGGGCGCAGCCATCTTCAAACAATCCTGCACAGATTGATAATGAAAAAAGTGCTTGGAGAAATATCAACAGAACTTTGAAAATAGAGACATTTTCAAATATCAGTTACGAATTTATCCCCCATTTTTTTTTTTTAACTAGAAGGCCTGTCACCACCTATTGACCAATCACAAACCAGAATATGATTTGATCCTAATATCTCTGTGGGTAACTTTTGCACATGGCCACCTATGCTGTTTTAGTTCCTTAAAACCTGGAGAGAATTATGTCTCTAAAAATGGAGATAAAAAAAGTTTTTGCTTGATAACTTTTATTTATTCATCAGAATACTCCAAAATCTTCAGGCGACCTAATTTTAATAGCTGTTACACGTCATGACGGTGATTTTCCAATTAAAGTGTTTATCGTCTAATTTTAATAGAGAACAAAGCAAGTCTTTTATTAATATGCGAATTAGATAGTCAATTTGTTTTATTAAAACCATCCGATGCAGATATTGGTGAGACTACTTGAAGGCTGAACTTTCCCAGTCAATTTTTGTTCAAATATTTCAGTTGTAGTAATAAGTGAACAAACTTGTCACTAAATTCTAGCTTCCAGAAAATATTAAATTTTTTTTGGCGAGATCATTTATTGCAATTTGATTGAACAAAAATTGATCAGGCATCAAAAATCTTAACACTGTCGCCAGGGATACTGGAACCTTAAGCTAACGAAATTGTCCAAAATCGTGAAGATAATACATTGTTTGTTCGATACTTGAAATTGATGGAGGAGATCTATTCATTTAAATGAATTTTGTCCACACTAATCTATTGAGATAAATTATTAGAATTTTTGCTATAATGCTTAAAACTCGATTGTCATTGAAGGAATTTGTGACTTCGTCCTTTTATGTTTCTCATTGAATATTTCTGATCATGTGGTGTGCATGTATTATCTCTGTTCCAGCATATGAGGGCACACGAGGGCTCCACAGCTAAGAATTACAGTTTTTATGATATCATCACAGCCAATGATGACTCCCCACGAGCTGTGCGGGATCTCAAACATCGCTGTCTCAACCCCGGTCTTTATGCACAACATCTGGAGAGATGGCTGGACTTCTACCCTTCCAGACAGGTCAGAGTTCCCTCCCTTCTCTACACTCTTCCAGGGTTTCATACACGTCGTGTTTTGACACCGGTATTCGGTGTCAAAACTCCCGTAAAACTCAATTTTGCCACCAAAAAACTGAAGTCTGAGTGTTTTAGAAGGGAAAAACTGAAATTTTGGGAAAAAACTGAAGTCTCCAAAGGCCAATACTTCGTAATTTCTTAATTTATAATCGAAAGATATTGCGGACAAACAATCGGGAAATGGGGAATACCAGAAAAAATAGGTCGGCATCTTCGGTCATTTCCGTGTGATTCAGTACCGCTCAGTTAAACTTCGGTTTGCCGACAGCTAATTATTCATGTCCGTTTCCCGAACTGTTATCGGGGTCATGCCGTCGGTAACCCTAAAGCCTGTAATCATACTAAATGTATGTGGAGGTTTCCGAATTGCGCTGTGTGGCGGAAAAAAAATAGCTGGGAAAGTTTGACACGTGGGAATGAATAAGCCCCCAAAGACATCTAACTCTCCTTGGAATGGACTGGTAAATATCTGACCATCGCTGAATAGTATTTATGATAAAGCAGACGATGTAATCTTCGCATAGGGCATTTGTTTTCACTCAAAGTTGAACGATCTTGTCGTGTTGTTGTTGTAAAGAAACTGGCATGTCGTTCGCATGTATGCATTGTACGATGTTGAAACTGAAACCAAAGTTTGATAGTACCGTAGTTTATAAAGTTTAAATGGATAATTCAAAGACAGCGAACTGATTTAGCCACAATATAAACCTGACTAGACCATTCTGTGATTTAAAGATACATAAAGAAGACTTGAAATTTTTTTATACTGTCAAAACTTTTTTTAAATTTAATGAGATGGTGCAACATGGAGGTAAAATCGGATCAGATTTTTACCTCCATGGTGCAAACAAACCAAACAACTGAAGTTGATTTTTAAAATTACTAGACTAGGCATCCATTTTCTGGCATTGAATTTAACTGATCTGTCTATTATCCTGAAACAAGTGTCCCACATTAGGGCAGCACAGAAACATTTCAAATGCTTGCAAGTCTGGCGTACTGC
>JAVTVY010009032.1:0-45390 GCA_036873755.1 Hanleya hanleyi
ATGAGTCGGTATAGCTAAGACATTGACAACGAGGTCAAAGAGATCGCTTTTATGGTCAGTATCTGCTAATATATGACGTAATTTCATTCGTAAAACTGATTGACAAAGTAATGTAAATTGTGAAGTGTAGAACCAGTAAGTTCTAGCAGAAATGGGCTCTGACTTGAGAGAATGATGTCAAATGCAACATGTTTCTGCCCGTTGTCTGCTGATACACATAAGTATTGATTTTACGGAAGTGATTAATGCAATTCTAAAGGGATGATGAGTGCGGAAGAGGACGAGAACATCAATACCAGCGAAGCAAGGCCCTGGCTTGCGAGAATGAGGATAGAGGGACTGGTTCCGAAAGAGGATCATTCGATATAGCTATGTGCCAAATTTCATGCTTGTAACCGAAAGTACACAATATAACTATGATGTACTGTTCGCGCATAGGGTTGTCGGACTCATTAAATAGTACAGTCATTTATGTATTATAAAACCGTTTGCGCATAAAGTCAGTTTTGAGTATTATCAATGAGTCGGTATAGCTAAGACATTAAGTGCAAGTCCAGGGATTGGAGGGTCATTGTTTCGATTCCCACAGAGGGTTAAGTTATTCTTCCTTTCAAAACATATTTTCATATATGCGAATTGCTTGGGGGTAAAGTTAAACATCTTTATTCGGTGAAAGTTGCGGAGTTGTTCCGCTTACTTCTGAAACGTAATTGTTGCGTTTGTTTTTATGATGCATGATCTATAATTTGATACCAAGTATTATTCAATGTTAATCATAATGATAATGCGTTACTTGTTATGCTTCTTCGCCAATTTGTGTTTTATCTAGATTGGGTAGATAAAATGATTACTAGAAATAGTGAACTTATTTTTCTACTTTCTAAGACAGTCGCCTGGGACTGTATGCAAATTAGCTGAACCACCGACAAGGTTGCGGCTCATCTTCTTTGGTATATAAGAAATCCAAGGATCTTAAATTGTGTATACATCTGCATACTGTTCAATGAAAATGGTAATATCTGAAGACAGTGACTGATGTGACGACCGACAGCTTTAAAGCGACTGACGTAAGAGAATTGAAGTCTGAACGGAAATGAACGAAGCAATAATTCATTCCACCGAATATAGTTGCAAATGAATTCAAACGCGCTTGAAGACAGTGGTTTCATGTGAGATCGGAGGTTGAAAAGAAAAGTGTGGCAGAGATCACACTCTCTTAGCGCATGCGCATTTCAAAAAGTCACAAGAACAAGAAGAAGAAGAACAACAACAACGCGAGCCTCCCGTAGACCTGCGTGCCGCAGGTAACAAGCGACTAACTGGCCGTTGTAGGTGCAAAGAGACTTGACAATCTCGTCAGCTAACCAAGCCGTTCCGTAACTGGAGGACTTCACTCTCAGTGATTGCAGCTTGCTTTCGTATTTCCTGTACTCCACATTGCCACACGTTGTCACCAAGCCGATTTGTTTGTCAATACAAGCTTCGTTGTTGATCAGAACGTCGGAGTTGTCGCAAAAGTATTTCAATGAGGTTCGAAACGAACTCAGATCAATAGCTTTAGCTATGAATCGGTTGATCGTCGGGTTTTCTCTCGCACAATCGCCAAGCAACTTTTCGAGGCAGTCCACAACTCCTGTTGCCGAACTTCGGCAGAAAGAATGTAGAGCTATTGGAGAAAGGCCGGTCGACAGATCCATAACTTTGGTAAAAGGAGAAATGCATTGCGAGACCAGTCTCTGTGCTTGCGTCCCGGTCCTCGGACAGGTCCCATACACATGGCGCCATCCATTAAGGGTTAATAGGACAAATGCAGCAAAAACTGCACCGCTCTTCATATTTGTCCTTGTATGATCCACAACTTGCCAAAACTAACGAGGTGAGCTTAATCGTAATTTGCTTTGGATCGGCACGTCTAGATCACATTTACGCAGATGGAAATGCAGCTGTAGGCTATATATGTAGTCACTTGACCTGAACTAACAAAACGTTCTTTCAATGGAATAAATTGTGTTCAGTTGCGTTGACTATTTGTTCAACCTACGTAACTTGTGGGTCGGATAACAGGTTATTTATAAAAGTGTTCTAAAATAGGTCCGAACAGTTAGATTGCGGCTCGCAGTTAGCGGTTAGCTATTCAGAGTTAGAACCGAGGGACCAGCAAGTATTTGCTTTTAATAGACATGATAAACATGCGCACTTCTATGACTAATTAAGACACCCTATTTGGTAGATAAACTATACTCAACAATCCCGACAAGATCGCGCAATTAGTTTGTCTCTACGTCGCCAGAAGTCACTGATCTGAATTGCAGTCTGTTAAATATAAGTTCTTCTATACAGAATTAAGACCCTATATTTGGTACATGCAATATACTCAACAAGCCCACAAGATGGCTTAATTAGTTTGTCTCTTCGCCGCCAGGGGGCACTGATCTGGAAGAGAATGGTTGAACGAAACACTTTTAACCACTGTCTCAATGCACCTGCCGGTGCTATCGGCGCAGCTCTGTTGTTAAAGAATTAACTTGAATTTTGTGCGGAATTGTAGCTATTCCCCCGTCTTCAAACTCCATAACAGATCACATAACATATAGAATGCATATAGCTTGAACCATATATGTGTATCAGTGATTGGGCGCACTGTTTGTCGGTATTGTATCGAACCAATTGAAATTAGTGATAGGATTGAAAGTATTTTCATAGAAATGTGACTCGAAGAAGAGCACAGAGAGATACTGCGTGTAAAGGTATAGTGATTCTCGCAAGGAACGAAAAAAAACAATTTGTTTCTGGTTTTCACAGAAACCGTTTAATTTTGAAGATACGTAGTCGCAATCGTACAAACTGAACTTCGCAGGTGGCTCCGTAAAACTGTGAACAATAGAAATATAGAATTACGGAAGGTACAAATAAGTGTTTACAAAGAAAATATCGTTTAGAAATCGTTAATAAATCTCAATCGGCTTAACTATGCAAAGAGTGCCACAAGCATCCTCTCCACAGCGCATGCTCCATTTCACAGGCTCATTTATCACCCCCGCCTCCAATAGCGGAAGTTTTGCTTACTAAGACCATTTACTACGTTGCTATGACGTATAGGGGGAAAACCCACGTATGCACGGTTCAGTTTGAATCCGGCCGAACAACTCTTTTCATATGCTCTGTCATCATAAACAGGAAAAATAATCTCCAGATAATTCTTTTTAACGCTAGGTCAACAGAGATATTAGGCATATGTTCGCGCAGCCCGGAATCCTGTCCAAAAATCTGACTGGTGGCTGGGGTATTATTAGACCCCCAGCGAGGTGGTTGCGCCACAAGTCGCATTCAAGTTATCGAATATCGTGCAAAATCTAATCTCAAAATTACTCATGAATCATTACTATCGAACATTCATGTAATCATAGCACAAAACTAAGGTTACTAACCACCTTGAGTCCTCTTGACTTCTCAAAGTTTCTCAGACATATATTCAAAAACACATGACAATTATCAAATCGTCTCGCCACAAACAGTACATTTGGCGCCAATTTTAGGTTGTTCAAAAAATTACAACGAGATTAAGGAAACGGACTGGATTATCACTCAATGTTATTCAGCAACATTTACATACCTCCTCAAAATTATGCTGAGCACAAGTACTCTCATTCTCAAGAAGCGATACTAACTTCTGTATTGGACGGCCTTGGTAGGATTCCGGATTGACACGTTTGCTCTTAGAGTCCCGTGACTTGCCTGGGATAGCAAGTCTCACCTTCCGAACTAAGTCGTCGTCATCCTTGGTAGTTTCAACCACTCGTCCGTGTAGCCATTGGCAGCGTGGCACGTTGTCGTCCTTGATGATGACAATGTCGCCGATCTGCATGTTGCGGCGCAAGCGATTCCACTTGGATCGCTGCTGAAGATTTTGCAGGAACGACGTACGCCACGTTGTCAAGAATTCGGTGACAAGGAGCTGAACGCGTCTCCACCTTTTCCTAGAATATAGGTCCTCTTTCTGGAAATTTCCTGGAAGGGGAAGGATTACATTTGCCTTCATGTTCAGCAACTGATTCAGTGTAAGCGGTAAAAGAGACATCGGATCGTTCAAGTTATCTACAGTCAATGGACGGCTGTTCACAATGTCTGAAGCCTCAGTCATGAACGGACAAAGCGACTGTATGCTTGATTCATCAAGGCATTGGGAACATTTCGTATCGACCGGATCTGTCTCTCCCAGATGCCAGGCATGCGATTTGCAGAAGGGACATTCATCTTCAGTTTGTTTTCTAACAAGGATTACAGGTGCAATAAATCTAAGTGGGTCATACATGGCACTGATAGTAGACAGAACACCACGTCTTGTGAGTGGTTGATCCTTCAGCGTAATCCTGAACTGAAATGTGTCCGACTCAACACACCACTGGATGCCTAATGCTCTTTCGACTGGAAGACGACCATGTGATAGATCAAGGCTCTGGATTCCTTTGGCTTAATCGTCCTGCGGAATCAATGCAATCACATCTTTAGAGTTCGACAAGAACTTGTACCCCGGATTTAGCGCAGACACGTCTGCTCTTGTCAATCAGGTCCACCGCAGCTTCCACAGACGGTAGAGATTCGAGTCCATCGTCCACATAAAAGTCACGTCGTATGAAGTCAGGGCTTCGCTTCTGGTCCGAACTCCTGTTCGTTGTCTTCTGCAACTTGCTTGAGACCGAAGTTTGCGCATCCCAGGGAAGAAGCAGCACCAAACAAATGGACTTTCATACGGTATTCTGTGTGCTCTGTATCGCAGTCGGCACTTTCCCACCACAGGAAACGAAGATAGTCTCTGTGCTCTGCAGTTACCTTGAACTGGAAGAACATCTGTTCGACGTCACGGAGTAGCGCGACAGGTTCTAGGCGGAATCTGTACAGGAACTCTAGTAGCGTGTTGGTAAGATCAGGCCCTTGAAGAAGATGGTCGATGAGTGAGATACCCTTGTATTTGACACTGCAGTCAAAAACGACCCAGATTTTTCGGGTTTCCGAGTGTGGTAGACACCTTGATGTAGTATATACCACTTTCCACCCTCACGTTGCCGCTCCGATACAGGTACCTTCTCAGCGAAATCACTCGAAGTAACCTTCTTCATGAATTCCGCGTAGTCATGGCGATATCCCCGCGTAGTCATGGCGGTATCCCCGCGTAGTCATGGCGGTATCCTTCATCGCGTTTCAACCGATGCATCGCCATGGCCCTGTTGTTCGGCAACTCTGGTTCGAGTTCTCTAAATGGTAACGGCATCTCATAGTGATGATCATCACTCGTTTGAATGGTTTCTCTCATTCTGTTCAGAAATCTTTGATCATCTCTTGATAGTGGTGGACAGAACGACTCATGTTAGTTGAAGTCCAACTCCATCATCCTCGTCAGCAGGCGTATAAACCTCTTTAAGTGTGGTTCTCAACGCGAACTGCATCGAATGCAGTTGGGTACTGTCAGAGGTGATGGACAGCTGAGGGTCCTCACGTGACATCACTCTGTGGCTCACTCCAATCGGGTCGACGAGGTCTTCAGCCTGGTTTAGGTCTATGATACCGACTATTCCCCAGCCCAGATCAAAGTGGCAAACCAAAGTGTTTTTTATTCCGAATTTTCGATATCGAGAATTGAATTTCCGATATCGGAAATTGCAATTCTCGATATCGGAAATTCAATTTCCGATATCGAAAATTCTAATTCCCGATATCGGGAATTGAATTGAATTTCCGATATCGAGAATTCAATTTCCGATATCGGGAATTGAAGGACATGAATTTCCGATATAGAAAATTTTAATTCCGATATCGGAAATTTTAATTCCGATATCGGAAATTCTTGAATAAAAAGCACTTTGGCTTCCCATACAGACCAGTCCTTTGGGTATACAGTTCATCACGGACAGCCGGAATCACATCACGAGGTGCTAATGGCCTGGAAAAATCCAATGAGTATCCAATGAGTATACCGACTTGGCATAATCTTGTCGACAATTCTCTCCAGGTGAGGCCACTGTTTCGCCATTTCTGTGTCGGAATGTGAAGTCTGTTCGCTGGCATGATTTCTCTCGAATAAGAAACCCTTCTTACACAGTAAACAGGACTTAGCCTTGTACCTGTTTTCCTTTTCATCCCTTTTCTGGGTTTCAATCACTTCAGTGGAGAATGCGCTGGCTCCACTGGTGCGCTTCTGATGACCTCCTTCAGGTTTGCGTTTTTCAATGTCACTGGACCTATTGCCTTTCGCAGTATGACGTGACTGGGTCTCATGCAATGTTGGCTTCCTTGACAATGAAAATTACGAATTCCTTGAACGGAGGGAAACAACATTTCTTCTCTTTTCATTCGGCGACAGTTCTGGCCCATCTGGGGATTAACCAGACAGGAAGCTTGTTTAACATCTTTCTACTTTCACGATCATAGTTGAGCACATGGAAACTCCCGATGGTCTGCATAGCCGTATCCTACTGTCGCAAGAAATCGAAGAAATATCGTAGGGCTATACCATCAAGAGAAGGAATCTTCGGCCCAATCTCACGTTCGGCTATTTCCGTATTGGCGGAACGAGCTTTTCGCAGCTAAAGTGAGTTCTGGGGCTAGATTGTCTTCGGACAAGCATCGACTCTGGTTACTACAAATTGGTCCCGTACCGTTGGCTTGCCTCAGCAATTGATTCGCTTCTTCGAAAGCATCATCAGTAATGAGAAGAAAGTAGCCTTCAACAGCCTCCTTCGCAGAACCAGCCAGGTATTTCTTCAGGTAATGTATACGTTCAGATTGTGCTCTATATGGGTTTCAAACGCAGCCCGCCCCCCCCCCCCCCTCCCCTCCCAGCTGAGATACGAAAGCGTATCACATCTAAATTTACCTGGTCCCGGGCAGGGGTGGGGGGGATAGTCGTCCAAGACTTATTTTTTGGGCGAACGACTTCGCATAGTCCAGAAATTGAACCTGAGACACAGTAGCCGGCTCACTGTTTTGTGGAACGAAATGTCTATCTGGAGCGTAACGGAAACTGTCATTTATTCTTGACGTTGACACTGTCGCAGGTAATACACTGGGATATGCGGTAGATCTGGACCCAAATTCATCAACGGTAGGATTCAGTTCATGAGACGAGAATGAATGCATTGTCATTCCAGGTAGCATCAGCTACACCCGTTGCTACATTCGCAGGCGTTGTAGACGGATGAGATGTGGGAACGTTCGTATACTGTAGAGATTGTACATATTGTTCAGTATATTCTTGCTTCGTGCAGTCGGATATAGGCAAGGAGCATGTCTCATACATACCAGAATATCCATCTTCTTGCTCCACTTTGACAATTGCCTCATATCTAGCTTCTGCTATGTCTAACATTTTAATAGTCTTAACCTTCGCTGGTTATAATTGTTTTGCAGCTTCCAGCTCCATGTGTTTGAGTGCCGTTTTTAAGGTGGCGGCCTCAGTAGCTGTCTCAATCTTCTTCAACATGTTTGAAAATGTGGGTTTTTTTCGACATGTTTGAAAGCTATTTGTTTTTCCAAGTCTGGTCGATCGCCTAATTTTCGTGTATGTATCGGAAATAATGTTATTCAAATCGTGCAACAGTATTTATACCTTGGAACACTGTTTTGTTCGAACGGAAAGTGGCCATGGAAAACTTGAAAGGGAGAGCCTTGAAGGCATTCTATAAAATGAGCTTATCGGTGATGATCCTAGGCCCACACTCAGCACAAAGATTCTTGATAGCGTGGACAAATCAATACTTTGATATAATTCCGAAATTTGGGCTGATATTCATGAATTTTCCCCAATTGAAAGCGTTCATACCAAGTTTTGCAACTTTACTCTTGGGGTGAACAAAAAGACGTGTAATTGCTACGGTTAGAATTCCCATGGCACTACAAGCCAAGATTAACGCAATCAAATACTGGTGTAGGCTTGTTAATTCGTCGAACTCAAGGCTTGTGAAATAGCTTATCAGCATTGTCTCCAGTTTTCTGAGCCTGGGAGTTCTACATACTGTGACAAAATCAAGAAAATCTTATCTGTACACGGGTTTTGGTTATAACAATCCTTCCTGGATGTAGGTAACTTTCATCGTACATTTTCCAGACGTGTTATCGAGGAGTTCACAAAGGACTGGCGAAGCACGATGTCTAGTCCACTGAATCATAAATTGGATCGTTATGCTACACTGTTTTGAAAAATGAATATTCTTTTGAAAAATACTTAAATTTTAATTTGTCTAAACCTCAACGTGTGCTAATTACCAAATTTAGGATAAGTAATCACACTTTAGAAATTGAATCAGGTCGTTATCACCAACTCATAATTCCAAGAGAAATGCGTACCTGCCAGTACTGCGTGAGCTCCGTTGGTGATGAATTTCATTTTGTAATGTGTTGCTAGTAGTAGAGAAAGGGGACGAAGGGTATGATTTTGCCGGGGGAGATAACTCTTGGGGAGATGACGGGGAGTTCCACCAGGGGGCGCCACCAGCTCAAGAGACCAAAAACTACCTCCAGCACAGAAGAGTTCCAATCTAGGGGGAGGTAACTCCGGGTCACTATAGTTCCGGCAAAGGGCCCCTGGGCATGTATTCTTCCGCGGTGATGCGGTTTGGCGGTGATGCGGTCGCGGGAAAAAGCTTCCGCGGAGAAAAAGTAGTCCCCAGACTTCAAATACGCTGCATGGTCCGATTGGGTCGAGTGAGGTATCAAAGTGAAGCATTCGTGAAGGGGCATCCAGTCATGGGTGGGTGCATGTAAAATTAGGATTTTTTCCCGAAACTATAAAAAGCGGAACACGGACTTTACCCCTAAAATAGGGGAAAACACTTATCAACCCTAGTCAAAAGGGCTAATATCGGTCTCCGGGCTTATCGGGGCCTGCCTATCAAGTCAATGGGGTGGGTGCGTGTAAAATTAGGATTTTTTCCCGAAACTATAAAAAGCGGAATACGGACTTTACCCCTAAAATAGGGGAAAACACCTATCAACTCTAGCCAAAAGGGCTAATATCGGTCCCCGGGCTTATTGGGGCCTGCCTATCCAGTCAATGGGGTGGGTGCATGTAAAATTATGATTTTTTCCCGAAACTATAAAAAGCGGAAGACGGACTTTACCCCTAAAATAGGGGAAAACACCTATCAACCCTAGCCAAAAGGGCTAATATCGGTCCCCGGGCTTATCGGGGCCTGCCTATCAAGTCAATGGGGTGGGTGCATGTAAAATTAGGATTTTTTCCCGAAACTATAAAAAGCGGAACACGGACTTTACCCCTACAATAGGGGTCTGTATTATACAATATAAGGCAAAATGCCTGTATGGGGTATGGGGATGGTCAATTTTTTTCGTGGGCTTTACTATGGCTTGTGGGGTCTCGTTTTTCTCGTCTCGCCAAGAAAATGACAATGGGAAGGGGTCCCGGAGCGAATCGGTGAAATTTTTGGGAAAAGTCACCGAGGTCTGTATATAGGCTCATACTGGCTATATGGGGGGGAGGGGTGGTCAATTTTTTTTTGTGGGCTTTACTATGGGTTGTGGGGTCTCGTTTTTCTCGTCTCGCCGAGAAAAACACAATGGGAGGGGTCCCGGAGCGAAGCGGTGAAATTTTTGGAAAAAGTCACCGAGGTCTGTATATAGGCCTATAGGCTGGCTATGGGGGGTATAGGTCCAACCTGGAAAATTCACACACGTTCATTGTGATATGGGTTGTTTGGTCTCGTTTTTCGTCTCGTCATTTAGAACACGATGGGAAGGGTCCCGCAGCGAAACGGTGAAATTTTTGGAAAAGTGCCATATAGCCCATATAGCTCCATACTGGCTATATGGGGGTATAGATTCAACCTGGGAAATTCACACACGTTCATTGTGATATGGGTTGTTTGGTCTTGTTTTTCACGTCTCGCCATTTAGAACACGATGGGAAGGGTCCTGGAGCGAAACGGTGAAATTTTTGGAAAAGTACCACACAGCCCATATAGTCCCATACTGGCTATATGGGGGGTATAGGTCCAACCTGGGAAATTCACACACGTTCATTGTGATATGGGTTGTTTGGTCTTGTTTTTCTCGTCTTCTCATTTAGAACACGATGGCAGGGGTCCCGGAGGTAAGCGGTGAAATTTTTGGAAAAAGTCACGGAGGTCTGGGTAGGCCCATAGGCCTATACTGCATGGCTATGGGGTATAGGTCCATACCGGGTGGACGTTTTGGGGTCTAGGTGAGTCCCTAATGGTCCTATGGTGTCGTATGAGGTCTTATTTTGAAACTCTCGTGGAGGAACATCCGACTAGACTAATGGTTCGTCCGTGTTCAATAGTCTGCGCATGCACAGTCTGGCCGTAGTATAGAAAGCAGGCCTTTTGGGTGGTATGTGGGAGTGTGTTTGGAGTAGAGATGGACCGCTATGGGTCCGAATGGGTCGTGGAAGGTGTCAAAGTGAAGCTTGTGTGGGGTAGAGTCAGAATGGCGTGTTTTTAAATGCAAGTCGCGTCAATCTGCGCATGCGCAGTTGGTTGTAGAAGTAAAGTGGCCATTTTGGGGCAGTGCAGGAAGGTATTTGGTGTCGAGATGGACCATCCTTGGTCCGAATGCGTCCTGGGAGGTGTCATTTTGTAGCTCTCGGGGTGTATACCCCGATTTGGGGGCTGCCCACGTCACCTGTGACGTCATCGGTGACGTCATCAGTACGAGTAGTAGCGAAAGTGGACATTTTAGGGCACTGAAGGATAATATTTGGGGTAGAGCGGGACCATCATTGGTCCGAATGCGTCGTGGGAGGTGTCATGTTGTAGCTCTCGGGGTGTACACCCCGATTTGAGGCATGTCCGCAGCATCTGTGACGTCATCGGTGACGTCATCAGGACGCGTAGTAGCGAAAGCGGGTATTTTGGGGCAGTGAAGGAAGGTATTTGGTGTAGAGATGGACCATCCTTGGTCCGAATGCGTCGTGTGAGGTGTGATCTTGTAGCAACGCCCGCCAACACCAAGCTCAATGCTTCAACGCCCTGATGAAATAGCTCAGAAGCTCTGCTTTTCCATGGAATTGTCACTCATTCTTCGAAATGCAGTGACGTCCGTCGTTACGCCTTAACAGACCGGAGACAGTACAACAACAACAACAAGGATGAGACATAAGAGAACAACAACAACAAGAAGTTTTTTCATATAGTTTATTCTCCCCAATGGTACATCATACCCACGCTGGGGGAGCCGCGTTGGGTATATTTACAATTCAAGAAGACTCTTGTCCAATCAGAGGCCACCATTTGCATCTGTCATATTCGTTCCTGTCCGTTAGATGTAAACTTGTCCAATCAGAAGTCTCCATTTCAGAAAGTTTCATCTTCGGCCATGTTCGCTTTGAACCGTTTATTCTAATCATCGTCGGACAGCCCAGGATACCGTTGAGGCAACATATCCTCAGATAGTTGTTTGTGCATTCTGAGTATCTATCAGTGCATGGGTGAATACATTCACCCGATGGGAATATTCCGTAGTTTGGTCACGAAGAACGTAACATTGGTCACACTATCCACTGTCCACTTGGTGTTGGGGCGTTGATGTTGGGCCCATTCCAAGGGATCCACGGTGTCCAGTTTCTCCAGCATCGTCTCTAGCGACACTCGGTTAATGATGGTAAACGGTTGGTCAAATACCTGGATGTTCCCGCTCGGGTAAAAGTATCGGACTTGGACTGTTTCCTTATGCTGCAGCACATAATCAAACGCCAGATTCAATCTGAAGGCCGTAGTTTGGTCGTTGAAGTTGGCTTCCACGTAGCTACGTAGACGGGCGAGGTCTGTCAGTCGGAAATTGTAGATATCTTGAATAGGGCGATGACGGTGGAAACCGTGCCGTATCATGGACCAATGGCGCCGATAGATGTCACTCACTGGATGGGCGTCCTGTAACAGATCGCTGGGAACATCCACTGCATCTTCCAGAAAATGTTCGATGTCGTCACGCGTATGACTCGAAACCGTAACGCTGGGGTCCGGCTGGATATCCAGGCCCTCCTGGACTGTGGGTATAGGCGGGCTCTCCGTGATCCCATCACCAGTGGCGTTCGTCTCCTCGGGCTCATCTTCACTAGGTCTGACCCTCATGGGTGCCTCTTTAGTGGAAAGTTGTCGCTCATACCGTGGTGATGGACTATGAATCAAACGTTGGTGCTGTCTTAACTGACTGGATCGTTTGAAGAGTTGACTACAACCGTTACATTGTTCCGTCGCGCCCTCGTGGAATGAGCGTTCGTGGCGCAGTAAATGATCCTCCCGATTGAATGACCGTGCGCAGGTTGTACAAGTATACCGAGCATCGTTGTGGGTGGAGACCTCGTGGCGTCGTAAATTATCTAGACGAGTAAACAGCTTCTGGCAAGTTGTGCAAGTGAACATCTTGGTGGTTGACAGGGTGTCTGATGAAACGGCCAGGCCGCTTCCCTTTTATAGCACGGTGATCTATTTTTAGCACACTCAGTTCAACTATCCCCAAGTCGAGGGCCGAGCCGTGACATCTTCGGTAACGTCCGTGTCTCTTCGGGCACCTCCGTAACTACCCGGCTGTTCCCGTGTAAACCCGGATGGATCTCCGTGTCTCTTCGGTGACCTCCGTGACACGGATGGATCTCCGTGTCTCTTCGGTGACCCCCGTGACATCTTCGGTCACCTCCGTGTCTCTTCGGTCACCTCCGTCACTACCCGGCTGTTCCCGTGTAAACCCGGATGGATCTCCGTGTCTCTTCGGTGACCTCCGTGACATCTTCGGTCACCTCCGTGTCTCTTCGGTCACCTCCGTAACTTCAACGATCAACATGTAGACATATAGAGTATGTACGGCATGTTATGGTATTCATCAGTGCATGAGTGACGCATTCAGCCGATGCGGGTGGTCGGTCAGCTTGGTAACGAAAAACGTGGCATTGGTCACCCTCTCTACGACCCATTGTGTGTTGGGGTGTACGAAGTGTACTTTGCCCTCCACGTCGTACACAATCTGGCCCAAGGTCTTGTCGTCGGAATTTGACTGTTGAATTAGGGCGACATCATCATCGGCCCTCGTGCGAGGGGTGGGAGTTCCCCCTATTTCGATATTGATGCCTACGGGCTCTTCTACCTGCAAACGTGGCTGCGGAACAGGGTGTCGTGTGCGTTGGTGTCGCAGCAACTGACTGGTCAGTTTGAAAAGCCGACCACATTCTTCGCATGGACGCTTGTGTACTTCATGGCGTGCACGTGTGTGGCGCTGTAAATGATCCGGGCGCTGAAACGACAGTGTACATATCGTACAGCTATACCGGGCGGTTCCTTCGTGCTTGGTAGCCTCATGGCGGCGCAAGTCGTGCAGACGAGTGAATGATCTCGAGCACGTAATACAAGTGAACATCTTGGTGGTTGACAGAGTGTCTGATGAAACGGCCAGCCCGCTTCCCTTTTATAGCAGGCTAGCTGGTATCATGTTCGGGCACCTCCGTGTCTCTTCGGTGATCTCCGTGACATCTTCGGTGACCCCCGTGTCTCTTCGGGCACCTCCGTGACATCTTCGGTGACCTCCGTGACATCTTCGGGCACCTCCGTGTCTCTTCGGCCACCTCCGTGTCTTTTCGGGAAGTGACCGAAGAGACTCGGAAGTGAACGACATTGTGGGGAAAACCCCACAGACAGGTCAGTACATGTGCTATCATGTTCACACTCCGTCACCGAAAAGACACGGACTGAAGATGGCGGACCTCGCCCGGTGGTGGTGGTGGTGGTGGGAGCTCCCGTGTGGCAGAGCTCTTGGAACGGAGCTCTTGGAGCTCAGAGCTCGGAAGTGACATTTGCATATGACCTCTGTGAGGTCACTTCCGCTTCCGTTCACGTGACCGGAACTGACCTTTGACCCCGGCGCGCGCTAACAATACCGGATAAAATTGCGCCCCGGGGTCAACGGTCAGTTCCGGTCATTCACTCGTCTGCACGACTTGCGCCGCCATGAGGCTACCAAGCACGAAGGAACCGCCCGGTATAGCTGTACGATATGTACACTGTCGGTTCAGCGCCCGGATCATTTACAGCGCCACACACGTGCACGCCATGAAGTACACAAGCGTCCATGCGAAGAATGTGGTCGGCATTTCAAACTGACCAGTCAGTTGCAGCGACACCAACGCACACGACACCCTGTTCCGCAGCCACGTTTGCAGGTAGAAGAGCCCGTAGGCACCAATATCGAGACGGGGGAACTCCCACCCATCGCACGAGGGCCGATGATGATGTCGCCCTAAATGTCATTGGGCAGATTTTGTACGACGTGGAGGGCAAAGTACACTTCGTGGACGAACCCATAAATGTTCCTAGCGATCTGTTACACGAAGACCATCCAGTGAGTGACATCTATCGGCGCCATTGGCCCATGATCCGGCACTGTTTCTGCCGTCATCGCCCTATTCAAGATATCTACAATTTCCGACTGACCGACCTCGCCCGTCTACGCAGCTACGTGGAAGCCATCTTCAACGATCAAACTACGGCCTTCAAGTTGAATCTGGCGTTTGGTTATGTGCTGCAGCATAAGGACACAGACCAAGCCCGATATTTTTACCCGAGCAGTAACATCCGGGTATTTGACCAACCGTTTACCATCATTAACCGGGCGTCGCTAGAGGCGATGCTGGAGAAACTGGACACCGTGGATCCCTTGGAATGGGCCCAATAACAACACCCCAACACACAATGGGTCGTAGAGAGGGTGACCAATGCCACGTTTTTCGTTTCCAAGCTGACCGACCACCCCCATCGGCTGAATGCGTCGCTCATGCACTGATGAATACCATAACATGCCGTACATACTCTATATGTCTACATGTTGATCGTTGACGTTACGGAGGTGACCGAAGAGACACGGAGGTGACCGAAGATGTCACGGAGGTCACCGAAGAGACACGGAGATTCATCCGGGTTTACACGGGAACAGCCGGGTAGTTACGGAGGTGACCGAAGAGACACAGAGGTGACCGAAGATGTCACGGAGGTCACCGAAGAGACACGGAGATCCATCCGGGTTTACACGGGAACAGCCGGGTAGTTACGGAGGTGCCCGAAGAGACACGGACGTTACCGAAGATGTCACGGCTCGGCCCTCGACTTGGGGATAGTTGAACTGAGTGTGCTAAAAATAGATCACCAGCTAGCGTGCTATAAGAGCGAAGCGGCCTGGCCGTTTCATCAGACACCCTGTCAACCACCAAGATGTTCACTTGCACAACTTGCCAGAAGCTGTTTACTCGTCTAGATAATTTACGACGCCACGAGGCCTCCACCCACAACGATGCTCGGTATACTTGCACAACCTGCGCACGGTCATTCAATCGGGAGGATCATTTACTGCGCCACGAACGCTCATTCCACGCGGGCGCGACGGAACAATGTAACGGTTGTGGTCAACTCTTCAAACGACCCAGTCAGTTAAGACAGCACCAACGTTTGATTCATAGTCCATCACCACGGTATGAGCGACAACTTTCCACTAAAGAGGCACCCATGAGGGTCAGACCTAGTGAAGATGAGCCCGGGGAGACGAACGCCACTGGTGATGCGATCACGGAGAGCCCGCCTATACCCACAGTCCAGGAGGGCCTGGATATCCAGCCGGACCCCAGCGTTACGGTTTCGAGTCATACGCGTGACGACATCGAACATTTTCTGGAAGATGCAGTGGAGCAGCTGCTACCCACTAGTCGGATGTTCCTCCACGAGAGCTTCAAAATAAGACCTCATACGACACCATAGGACCATTAGGGACTCACCTAGACCCCAAAACGTCCACCCGGTATGGACCTATACCCCATAGCCATGCAGTATAGGCCTATGGGCCTACCCAGACCTCCGTGACTTTTTCCAAAAATTTCACCGCTTACCTCCGGGACCCCTGCCATCGTGTTCTAAATGAGAAGACGAGAAAAACAAGACCAAACAACCCATATCACAATGAACGTGTGTGAATTTCCCAGGTTGGACCTATACCCCCCATATAGCCAGTATGGGACTATATGGGCTGTGTGGTACTTTTCCAAAAAATTCACCGTTTCGCTCCAGGACCCTTCCCATCGTGTTCTAAATAACGAGACGTGAAAAACAAGACCAAACAACCCATATCACAATGAACGTGTGTGAATTTCCCAGGATGGACCTATCCCTCCCATAGCCAGTATGGAGCTATATGGGCTATATGGCACTTTTCCAAAAATTTCACCGTTTCGCTCCGGGACCCTTCCCATCGTGTTCTAAATGACGAGACGTGAAAAACGAGACCAAACAACCCATATCACAATGAACATGTTTGAATTTTCCAGGTTGGACCTATACCCCCCATAGCCAGCCTATAGGCCTATATACAGACCTCGGTGACTTTTTCCAAAAATTTCACCGCTTCGCTCCGGGACACCTCCCATTGTGTTTTTCTAGGCGAGACGAGAAAAACGAGACCCCACAACCGATAGTAACACCCACAAAAAATTGACCACCCCTCCCCCCCCCCATATAGCCAGTATGAACCTATATACAGACCTCGGTGACTTTTCCCAAAAATTTCACCGATTCGCTCCGGGACCCTTCCCATTGTCATTTTCTTCGCGAGACGAGAAAAACGAGACCCCACAAGCCATAGTAAAGCCCACGAAAAAAATCGAGATAAATATGTCGTGGGACGAGATAAATATGTCGTGGAACCCACGAGATCATTATTATCTCGTGGGACGAAATAATTATGTCGTAGGACGAGATGATTGGGACGAGATATTGATGTCGTGGGACGCGATAATTATCTCGGGGGACGAGATAATTATGTCGTAGCACGAGATAATTTTCCGCGAAAAAAAGATTGTGCATTCCCCCTCTAGGGTTCCGTATAAAACGTACGGAATCGTAGAGGGGACATATGGTGTTCTATTTGTGCCAATTTGATCTCGCGCGTCGACTTGCAAAAGTCGACGCACGACGCGCGACGCGAAAAGTCGACGTCGTGTTTTGAAACGCGACGTCGCCCTTTCCGTCGCGCGTCGCGCGTCGACGTTTACAATGTTAAAGAGAGAGACCAAAACTCGACGTCGTGTTTCAAAAGTCGACGTCGCCTTTTGGCCTATCTCTTAGCATTGTAAAAGTCGACGCGCGACACGCGACGGAGAGGGCGACGTCGCCTTTCAAAACGCGACGTCGACTTTTCGCGTCGCGCGTCGTGTGTCGCCTTTTTGAAGAATCAAAACCTCGACGCGCGACGGAAAAAGTCGACGTCGCGTTTTAAAAGGCGACGTCGCCCTCTCCGTCGCGCGTCATGCGTCGGGTTTTATAATGTTAAAGAGATAGGCCAAAACTCGACGTCGTGTTTCAAAAGTCGACGTCGACTTTTGCCCTATCTCCTAACATTGTAAAAGTCGACGCGCGACGTCGCCCTTTCAAAACGCGACGTCGACTTTCCGTCGCGCGTCGACTTTTAAAAAGTCGACGCACGACGCGCGACGGACATTCGCGTCGCGCGTCGCCTTTTGGTTTACAAAAGTGCGCATGTCTGGGGAGCATGTATTACTATAATGTTCACAGCTGTGATTTTCGATTCTTGTAGCTCCTGACCGGTGTTGGTAATTTGGTGAGAGTTTACTGCAAGATAGCAAGAATGACAAGATATTTTGCATGCATGGAGACTAGGTACAACATAATATATTTGTTTCGCTGTCTGAAATGTTTTTTTTTGCTGATTAATTTTCAAACACTGGTACCTGTATTGCACAAAATGCACACCCCTCAATCGAGAGGACAATTCGCATCTATTAGCTTGTCAATGTGTTACCATTTCGCCGGACTAATACGTAAATTAAATTCAAGTTTCCAATAATAAACAAAAGCGTATGTAAGTAACTATTCTGCAGGATTAACAGTAACGACTGGAAAACAGAGGGAAAATAATTAATCGCTTGTGTAGCTCAATGGAACTGTGAGATCTTACATTCTGGAGACATCCTGATGAATGTCTCCTGATAAAACGCGGCACGTTGCATTTTATCTCGAATCATAGAACCCTTTTTAATAGTAAGGCTTTGTTTTCTGCCATTTTAGACTAGTGACTATATGCTGTCAAAGTAAAGGTGAGGTGTGGAGTCATTAGCCGTCGTGCAACGACGTGCTATTGGGACCGTCTTCACAAAAAACCGTTCACTGGCCAATCAGGACAGCCCCTGGTGGCGCTGGCGCTTGACTACCCGGTCAAGGTGTCATTCCGACAAAATAGTTCTGTGTTGTTTTTGATAAAAATGGACTACTGCAGTCTTTCATTCTATCTTCTTCTGGCAGACAGGAATTACGGTCCTGGAGCATCGCTTAAGATTGTATCCTTCGAATGTTGTTTCTTTAGTCCGAGAAATACTTTGCAATCGTTGATACAACTCAGAAAAAGAGAAAAGTCTGAAAAATAGTACATTGGGGTCAATCTCCACAACACTTCCAATCGTGTTTAAACAAACGACTCAAAATGTCAGACTGCGACATTAGACTGGTTGCCTCCCTTGTTTTTCCATACAGAAAGGAATACACAAGGAGGCAACCAGTCGATACGACTGCAGCAGAGATGAATATGATTGTGCTTTCATGCGAGGAGAATGATTTCCTCAGACGTCATTTTCTTCCACAACAACAATTTTGGTCTCACTTCGTTTTGTTTTACCTTGATTTGCTGTAGTTATATTTTATGATATATACCATAATTTGCCATAGTCGAAGACCACGATTCGATCGCTTGAACGTCAGGAATTTAGCCTCGACCGAAGTTACAATGACAATACAAACAGTGGCAACGGATAACGGAGAACAACAACAACAACAACAACAACAACAACAAACCCCACATTTGCATTCCGCCTGACCAGACGTCGTTTTTAATCTATTACTTGGAGCTGATTATTATTTTTAACTTGGAGACATCTTGGAGATTGAAATAAAATTGACTTGGTGTGACATATTGGAGATTGAAACTGATTATTGGAATCTTGGATATGATCATTGGGAATAGATTTGCTGACTCGAAAATATTTTTTTAATTGATGATACTGTGGCCCGATACTGTTCACTATGGTAGAGGGATTCTCACCAGATATTGATTTGTTGATAGTCTAATTATCTTGATAAACACATATTTAACTTCCGTAAAAGTCCGCCATAGTCTTCAGCTCAGATATTTTGCCTCAAAATTCAACTGAAGATTCAAAGCTGACAGAGGCAAAATAAGTTTTGGATTGTCAAATATGGGCTTTGATTTTATGCATTGTAGGATTATAGTGGGGACTTCCGCTCCTGTAGTTAATCACATTCTGTTAAAGGAAGCAATAAACAATTTTATATCAGAAAGCTGAAAATAAAAAAATGAAGACATTTCACCTATTTCTTCACTTTGTGTTTTTTCCTCCAGTCTGCAGATTTCTCCAATGGTTACTTTGTTAAGCCAACAACATTTAGATAAAGATACACTGGCGCAAAGTTGGTAAAATCGGTTGGCAATACAGAGGCTAATCTCGGCGTATCGTACCATTTCCTTTCAAAGTATTACGAAAGCCTTCCAAGTTTATTGTGTCTCAACACATCTATAATTTTCAGGGAAATTCATGAAGGATGGAACGAAACCCTTAGTGACACCAACTACATGCAGACCTGGGGAAAGTCCAGAGAACACACCCCATTTTAAAGTCTCCCGGTCACCGGTGGACAAAAACAAACGCTACACGTACATATTCATCAACATGGCCTTAGTTGTTTATTATAGTACTTGTCAGTAATGTACACCAGAAGTTCCATTTCACGAAATGCTAAAGTCGTCTTTTCAACTCGGACGCGCTGTGTCTCAGTTTTTGTTTTTTTTTCGCTGTGTCTCAGTCTTCCACAGCTACCCAGTAGACAAACGGTTATCTCCCCTCATGCCGATATAGAACAGTTCGGATAACAGCCTGTAACCATCTGGGTCATCTTTATCTATACGCGGTAAGACTGACCCTGGGATCCAACCACCTCGCTGGGGGTCTAATAACACCCCAGCCACCAGACAGATTTTTGGACCGGATTCGGGGCCTTCGCGCACATCGCTGGAAGTGACCTCATATATAGTAAAATAGATGTTTACCGAACATTTCGATTACTTTTCAAGTCTGCATAATAGCTCTGTTGACCTAGCGCTAAAAAGAAATATCTGGAGATAATTTTCCCTGTTATCTGGACAGAGCATATGAAAAGTAGTTCGCTCATGTGCAACACTAATTGAGTTGTTCGGCCGGATTCAAACTGAACCGTGCGTTGGTTGGTTTCCCCTATACGTCATAGCAACGTAGTAAAGGTCAACTTCCGCTATTGGTGGCAGGGATGGTAATGGAGCCTGCGAAATGGAGCATGCGCTGTGGGGAGGTTGCCTGGGATCGTGTGTATCCATTTTCCGCCTACTCTCGGCAAATGCAAGAGGGAATTTTCCGAAATCAATACCACGTGACTTCGTCAGCCAATCAGCTAAAGTCTACCGACGTAACCCCGAAGTAACCCGCCATTTTCGAGTCATGTGCTATCCTACTTGTTCAAAATTACATATCTACAACACCTCTTGCATGATACGAAAGTTATTCATACCTATATCTTTTATAAGTCCAGGCAATATCTGTTTCCGAAGTGGTATAAAAACCTGTAATTTATCAGATTTCTCCAGACTGTTCCCCGCCGGATGAAGGCCGAAAAGAATACGGTAAAGTATCGGATATCGCTCCGCGATAATGGAGACACACGATTCGCAAGCCATCTTATGCGAATGTTCGGATAATCGCACACTTTTAATCTCCGTCAAAGGTTGCAGGTTGTCCAGTAGACTTAAAAAACGACGGCAATCAGGGCCCTTGGCCCTCTCGTTTTACTTTCGTTTTCGGCCGGAAAACAGCAAGACCCCACATTTCCTTTGAGCTACACAAGCGTCGCGCGTCGAGTTTTACAATGTTAGGAGATAGGGCAAAACTCGACGTCGACTTTTGAAACACGACGTCGAGTTTTGGCCTATCTCTTTAACATTGTAAAACCCGACGCACGACGCGCGACGGAAAGGGCGACGTCGCCTCTTAAAACGCGACGTCGACTTTTTCCGTCGCGCGTCGAGTTTTGCAAGTCGACGCGCGAGATCAAATTGGCACAAATAGAACACCATAGGGACATGTACAATTTTCCGTTAGAACATCCTCTCAGGTTGCCGAAACTCATTCAGCTGTCAAATGTTGAAGCGCGAGCTCTGTCCCTAGCAACGGTGCGTCCCCGCGCACGGACAGGATTGCGCTGGAGATCGCCCATAATTTCTCCATTCCCGACCACTCAGCCTATTCCGTTGAAGTCATGGTACCTCGTGCATTAATGATGTAGGGATTTTACACCTCTCAGGTGTTAACCGTGATCCGCCGCATGTGAGGCCCACCACATACTATAAGATGTATTTCCGCTCACATAGTCCTCGTTGTATTTTCCCTTATCAGGAGATAGTATACTGTTAAAAATGTTTGTAAAGTTACAGTAGAAAGTATTGTAAAATGTGACAGTGGAATTCACTGTTAAATAGAAGCATCAGGTCCAACTGCTATTTTACAGTTCATAGCTGTAGCAATGCAGACAACCAGTGTAGGTTTACATCTTCTGGATAAACTACAGTATTAATTGGAGTAAAGGGCAACAACGTTGTATTGTAACATTATCCGGGTGTAAAATTACAGTAAGATTATTAGTGTATATTTACATTCAGTAGAAATATCGTTCATTATTTTCGAGGTGTATTTCGTATACACTGCGAAAAAATTGTGTTGAAGCCATTTTAGCACCAGAATTGTGTTGAAAATAACACAAATTGTGTAAGAATCAACACTAATTTGTATTGAACTCAACACAATTTTGTGTTGATATATTAAGTTTAACACAAAACCATGTTGATTTCAACACAAAACATTTTGTGTTGAAGCCATTTTAGCACAAAATTGTGTTAAAACAACACAATATTTTTCGCAGTGTACCTTTCCAGATTTTTTCATCTATAATACGCAGAAAACTTCAAGTACAAATTATCTAAAATGTGCAAGGAGGGATAATGAGTTTGCCTGCCAAGGTTCAATCCCCGGGGGTGGTCGTTGGAGTTAATGTACATGTTTCAAAGACTAACTTAGCCTCTAATATTGCACCGTTTCACAAAGCTGGTGTGCAGGATGATAGAAAGAAATGTGTTTGCTCTTATATTATCGGTGGTGCTGAATATAAATTTATATTTAACCGAACCATTATGTTCTGGAAATTTTCTTCTCTACTCCCTTGAAAGAGAGACATCAGGGAACTTTCTGCTGACCATGGATTCGTACAGTTATTTCTGTTGATTTAACGGTATTTTTGTTGTAATTATGCAATACTACCACTGTTGTAAAATTACAACATATGCTGTAGAAATACAGATAAACAGATCGGGGCACAGGCCTACTGTAAAAATACAGTGAAACCCGCTGGTACCCTTTTTGCCAGCACTTTTTGCTGTAAAATTACAACATCCTTTTTTACAGTGTATGTATATCTAAATGAAATGAATATGCCATGATTCTAAGCCCGAACGATGTGTCTCTTTGGGGGTGTTTCTCCTGATGTTTCATCTCAAGATAATCTCCATGCCAACGGAAGTTATATCACATGCGCTCCTCGGAGTTTCGGTGGGATACTGTTCTTTCAACCATCCTCCCCACAGCGCATGCTCCATTTCACAGGCTCACTTATCATCCCTGCCTCCAACAGCGGAAGTTGACCTTTACTACGTTGCTATGACGTATAGGGGAAACCTCACGTACGCACGGTTCAGTATGAATCCGGCCGAACAACTCCGTCAGTTTTGCACATGTGCGAACTACTTTTCATATGCTCTGTTCAGATAAACAGGGAAAATAATCTCCAGATAATTCTTTTTACCGCTAGGTCAACAGAGGTATTATGCAGACTTGAAAAGTAATCGAAATGTTCGGCAAACATCTATTTTACTATATCTGATGTCCCTTCCGGCGATGTGCGCGAAGGCCCCGAATCCGGTCCAAAAATCTGACTGACTATTATTAGACCCCCCAGCGAGGTGTTTGAAGCCAGAGGTCACTCTCGCAGCTAGTGAGTTCTGGGGCTAGACTGAATACAGATTTGAAAATGGTCACCACATTTGCGTACACTTCGCCATTCATAAGATGGCTTGCGAATCGTGTGCCGCCATTATTGCGGAGCGATATCTGATACTTTACGGTATACTGTTCGGTCTTCATCCGGTGGCGAATATACTCGAGTAATCTGATAAATTACAAGCTTTTCGTACTACTTCTGAAACATATATTGTCTGAGCTTCCGTATCAAAAGATATAGGTATGAATAACTTTCGTATCATCCAAGAGGTGTTGTAGATATGTAATTTTGAACATGTAGGACAGTATATGGCTCGAAAATGGCGGGTTACGGCGGTAGAGTTTAGCTGATTTGCTGACGACATCACGTGGTGTTGATTTGGGGGAATTCCCTCATATATAGTCCCCGAAAATAGGCTGAAAATGGATACACACGATCCCAGGGTCAGTCTTACAGCATTTAGATGACCCAGATGGTTACAGGTTGTGGCCACCTCTGACATGTCGGTGTATTAACATGTGTAATACAAAGATATTATATTTTCATCCGGAGGGCATGTGAGAGAACTGTGTTAAAAGGATCAGCACTGCTTCCCTCGTGATATCCCTGATCAGGAAAAGATCTGATATCAAGATCAAACACTCACACCTTATGCGGCACATGTCTAATCTTGATACAACCTCATCCGGTGTAATGTATTGTTCTCCACGTTTAATCACTTGATCATGCCTCCAGAGTGTTCCAGGAATAACTGAGGGCTTATCAGTATCTGGGCATCTTCATTTTATCAAGCCAATTTCTACGTTCTCACGTCAAATCTGCCTTGATTTATCTGACCACCTTCAGTGTTCAAAATCCGAGGTGTAAATTTCTCCTACGAACGACCGATGAACAAATCAGAACCTACACACCGATTGTGTGTAGAGTGACATCATTCTCAAGTAGCGGCGTCATTTCTCCTAAAATGGTGATTGTGTTGCCCCAATATATAGGTCAGCCAATCAATAACGCTCTTCTAAGTGGGGACGTAGAAATTGGCTTGATAAACTGAAGATGTATCTAGGTCGTTTGGCCCGTTCATTTGACGCATGTTCTCCAGAACAAAGCGTCCTGTTTCGATACCCACACACCCATCCCTGCAATGATATAAATCACACCGCAAATTCAGTTAAATGTACTGGCAGAAAAGGTGACAGTACATTCAACTGTAAAATGTTACACCGTATGATATAATTACCGTTTATTACAGGCTTTAAACTGCAGAATGCTGCACCGTATTTTATAATTACCGTTTATTGACAGGCTGCTGTAAATTAGGTTGCGCTGTAATTTACCATTACCGTTTTTAACATCCTTTAAACTGTATAATTACGGGGTAGCCCGAAAACATCGGCTAAGGAGTCTATTTTTGGGGTTGCTGTTGCTGAATCGGAATGCCACGCCCCCTTACTCTAAATTTACCTATCGCAGCTAGAGTTTCTGAGTTAAATTACGGGGCACCGTTGTCTACAATTATCGGTTTCGCGGAAACGTAGATCACTGTAAGGCCGAAATGGTCATTTCTCTTTCGCGTATACCAGCTCTTCGTGTTTACAAATGCGGTCACCACAAGTTTTGAAATAATCAAGAAGGAATCGGTGAAATTATTACAGGAATAGTGGGACACAACTCGAAATCATATAAAACCAAAACCAAACCGTATTATACACCGAAAATTAAAGTTAGCCGCTGCGTCCGTCCCAGTACGTGTTCTGATAATGCTCCGAATGTTTTATCATGCAACGCAGGTGTCGGATGTTTCCTGCAACTGGGCGTTTCTCGTGCAAAGATATCGACCTCCTTTCAGAGAAAACAAGAATTCTATGTTACGTGTATTCTATTTCCAGATTAATGTGTAACGATTAAAGTACCGGTATTGAAATAACGTTAATTTATAACAGTGTGCATGTGTTTTTTCTGTGTCAAATATTTGACTAAACTAAATATGCATGGTAACCGATGTCATGTTGAATAGGGCATTGCTTTCCACTGTTTTGTTAAATGAGATATAATATAAATCCAACTTTCAATACTTTTTTTTCTTTTCATAGCTGTAAAATCATGTTCAATGAAAGCCTTCTAGAAGAGCGTACAGAAATAATCACTGCACTTTTCAGCCCATCCACCATGATATTTTCAAACTGTGTCCGATGTCTGCATCAGGTATAAAAGGCCTGTTTGATAGCAGTTGGACAGTGTAATGAGCATTCTAATTCGAATTGCAATCAAATGACTACATCAATCTTAATAAATTAAAATCCTATATGCTTCTCTATCGTATGGTCGCTACAATGTGATAGAGAAGCAGATAGGATTTTAATTTATTAAGATTGATGACTACATATGCAAGACTGAGAAAGTTCTAAAGCATGTATATGGATGCTATATCTGAGGTGCTGTCAAAGCATGTTATGAAGGGTGGTACTTTTTCACACGTGGGTGTCGTTATTTTGTTGTGAAAAACTCGACTGCTCGAAGAAGACGGATGGTTACCGCAGTACGGTATGTGGAAGTATTGCACAACGAAAGCGGCAGGTGTAGTCATTGAGTTCATCTTTCCAGGCGGCCATTGGAGAGGAGACAAACTAAGACGGAACCGTTACCCCATGAGGAGAGATGGCCGAAGTGCAGATTCAACTAACACTTACTGATATTGTATAGAAGAATAAAACGAACATTCAATGAGAATAGATGCTGTCCTTTGTGTCGAGCAATAGAGATCTTGCGTTTTTTGCCGAAATTTAACGCTGGCCATTGCCAAGATCTATAGATTAGAGTGTAACATGTAATCTTTCCAGTAGTATAACTGTTGATCTTCTTTGGAGCAATGGACACTCTTGAATACTTAACTTTATACATATGAGGACATAGGTGCTGCCCAATAGCTTATAATGTGAAAACATCTTTTCTTTATGGACCAGACAATGTTGCAATAGACCACGACTACCAACAGGTGAATTGATACATAGTATCACGTGAGCTGTGCTTTGAAAGTGTATTAGGTCGTTATTCATGATGGAAAACCATGAGCGTCGCCGGGATTTCTAAACAGGGGGTCGTTTCCTATGCTTTTTAGAGTGTCCGGGGTTCTGCTGTTCAACACAGGAAAATAACTTATGGTTAGGCACTGAGAGGGGGTGATTCGCACCCGACGACCCTCCCTAACGACGCCCTTGAAAACGGTTGCCTATGGAAGTCGTAAGTTCCCGTTTGATTTGCTGTGTGATCAAGTGTCCGCAGCTAATAATAAAACATGGCTGAATCACTTAAAACCCATAACATCCGTTAATCCATGGGAGAGTCAGCCTGAGAGATCACTTGTCAGATACGCCGCTGTACTTCCCCACCGCCAATGAAACAGGCAAACTGATTGTGTACTCGTGCAAACGGGCTTATACTCATAAGTCAAAGGACATCGCACGCTATTGCGGCCTTTTGGCCCCCTTTTCAACTTTTACCAGTCCGACCATTACAAATCACGTGACTTCTGTGAGAGTGGGTGGACTGCCAAATATCTTACAAGCGTCGCCGCATGAGTAAGGCCACACTGTTCTCAGTCAGCGTTTCACATTAATCTGGCGAAAAAATTTGAAACTTCATTAATCTAAAAAAAAGTTGATAGTTGATAGTTCTAATATTTGCACCAGCTATGTATATATTATATCACAACGTGTACCACCAACATCAGTGAAAACATAATATCATCCGACAATAATGCGACATCTTCGAAGTCGATTCCGCTTCCTACTTCTGCCAACATGATTCCTCCACTAATGTCGAGATTTCATCAGCATCTATGACTATGACTCTATGAAATGTCGACGCAGTGTCATTACATCCACCGATTTGCCCATCTTGTTTTTCATCGGGATGTTTGGAGCAACATCTACAACCGGCGGGAACCAACACACCTTGCCGCAAAAAAATCCAATCGAGCCGAGCCTGGTATCACCACAAATCTACCCCTACTGCACTTGCAAAGAGTAGACCGTCGGAGATTTTTGGTGCAAGATACTATTGGCAATGTTATTACTTTGGAGACTTCTTGCTTGGCACCGCCTGACGTACCTGACGGCTTGGTATATCGTAGTATCAATCGGATATTCCGTTCTCTTCCATTTGTAAAACCTCTGTCGGCATGAGTTGCAAATCAAATCATCATGTCAATCAATCATTACCCCAGCCTGACTGCTCAACAAATATTTTGCGCATTTGGCCTTTTTTTCTTCGCTTGTTACAGCATGTACGCAGCGATCATACCATTGTATATTTCACCTTTATATAGCCTGATACAGAATCGTTTATGTTTCAAGCGTCATACAGAGCTTACTGTGAACAATTCAGATAAAAGTTACATTTATAAACTCCCACTTGATGTACAATATTCCTTGCTTTATTTGCAGGTAAATTGGTTCTTTTCATGCTGAGTTACTTTTATAACGGTATACATATTCGTAAATGTACAGAAAAATAATATCTTCAAAATCCGTATTATTTTTCTAGTAGTGGCTACTATATTTATGTAGATAATAAATGTGTTCTTTCTCGTGTTCGGAATCTGCATCGAAGCGGGGGACGGGAGTGACAATAAATTATGACAAGAAAAAATACGGTTAGCCCTTTATGGGATTCGAACCCGCGATCAAGACATGCAAGAAGTTCAAAAATAGCACGCTCTTATCCATTACACTACCGCGCAATGCGACAGCGTGCTATTCTGAATTATCTCATTTAATGATCAGCACTCCACATGAAAGAATACATCTAATAAAGTTTTAATTTTACATATGAAGCCAGTCGAGAACCAAAATCATCTTTGGACAACTACTAGGTATTGACTCAACAAATATTTTTTTGTAAAGTTTCTTTTGGTTCTCGACTGGCTTCATATGTTTATAGAGAAAATAAGGTAGTTATTTTAACCTAAAACAGACAATTTTGCACGAATACACTTCTTCAATGGGTTATTATTCAAGAACGCCAAGACCTAGTGCCTGACAATTACACTGAACATACGACTAGATAATATTCTTTAAGCTAACGAAAACAATTCTTTCGTACGCGATATTTCATTTTGGCACTTCAAACCGCACCTCATACCAAGAGACGCGTGTTTCTAACAGCCATCAATGCCCAATAATAACGAAAAATACACAGATTCGCAACCCCATCAGGTTCACACGCTAATAATTAGCCAGGCGTTATCGGGATGAAAACCATATTTATAATATTTCAGAGTCTTGTGAATCAAAATGTCACACATGCAAGCACACCAACATGTCATTGGCGGCTATATGTCATTAAATTTAAATTTATGAGTTTTTGGTGTTTCATTGAGATGCTGGTGTGCACCGACCTTGACCGTTGACCCTTTAACCCCAATCTTGGTGGCCAACATATTGCTTCGCACTGATGCATCGTCTCACAACAAAGTGATTTTCTGGGTTTACCGGTACTGCTTTGTTTAATCCTCAGTGGCCTTGGCTTTTGATCTTTCGAAATCAAGAGTTTTTTAACTTCATAATCCACATCCTTGGACTGGAGTAACAGCACAGACTAATGTTTTCAATAATTTTCAGTTTTGAAGGCCACACTGGAATCGACTTCACCTTCACCCACTCGCAAAGAATTTCAGATTTTTAGCCACCGTGACCTTGACCTTTGACCCACTGACCTCAAGTTTGGTACACGATATCTGTGTGTTCCATAGTTATACTGTTGAAGTTTGAGAGAAATCAGTACATTTAATTTTTGAAAGGTTAAGGAACTGAATAACGGGAAGAGAATGAGAAGGAAAAGCCTACAGGGGAATGTGCATCATATGGCTTCGCCAGCTACAGCGGACGTAGCCCCAAAACTGGAATGAAAAACATAAAAGCACACATGGACGCCATTTTTAATTTACAAAATTATCTTAAGATAATTCCAACATGATAAGCTATACAGTAAGAAAGTATTAGATGTTATTTTTTTAATAAATATTCTGTTCATACAGTCCGGCAGATATATAAGAACGAGACACTATACACGACGGCCACTTCCAAAACCGTATTATTGATCAGCATACACAGCCGGAAAAAAGGTGATACTTATCACCCTAAAATGGTGATGACAGAATCACCCCAAAAACTTGATGAGTTAAAGCCATCACCCTTTTCCACCATCACCTTAAAAGGGTGATATCAGCAATGAGAGCAAATGTTTGGGTTATCCCCCTAAAAGGGTAATGATTATCACCTAAAAGGGTGACGACCAGGGGTATCACCCTAAAAGGGTGACGACATTGGCCATCACCCTTTTTCACCAGCTTTAAAGGATGATGAACAGGCATGATCACCATAAAACGGCGATGGGCCATCACCATGCATTTTTCTGGCTGTGTAATTGGCTGATCTGATGGCGTCGGTGACTTTTTGTGGTACTTTCACTCTCGGACTAATTAATATGATGCAAAATGGCTATTTCCTGCAAACTAAATCAGTTTCATCCACTTTCAAACAAGAAATACAAACGTAAAACAGCTTAATGCAAACACGCAATGGCTCTAGCGATATTAATGTGTGCCAGGTTTTATCATCCAATTCATAATTTTTACTTCGTATTTTCCAAATGCATCACACAAACACACACGGACACCAATAAGTGATTGATAGCAATTTTCAATCTCCATTCGCTGCACTGCTGGCTTGTTCTCTCCTGAACTGTTAAGTATGATATAGACTGATCATTTCCAGCAACATATATCAGTTCCATGCATTCTCAGGCAATAAAAATGTAATCCTCTAAGAGACTAGACTTTAGATCGGGCAAGCGTATACGCTTGACGACGCACAGACACCGCGTCATTTAACCTGGCCAGCGCCTAGACCACATTCTTTTTAACATGCCAGACGACTTTGAGCACTGATCAACTTATCAACTTTACTTCTCGTGTTTCTTATTAATTTTATTGATATATGAAATGCCACAAATTAAAATAAAGGTTAGAATTGAAACATGGATTTAAAATAGTTCGATTTCTGAATAAACCGACTTGCAAGGAAGTTACTCTATAGATTATAGCCCAACGGGAAGTTTCTTATCACAACTGCATATTGCATCCTGTACGGGCTGGGCTGATCCGTGTCCGGTATAATAGGAAACGTGGACACTCTCGTGACAACACACGTGTTCAGGCCAAGTCGAGGCAGAGTTGAGATCCGGCAAACAGACTATTGGGTTAAAAGGATGCTCAATCAATATTCTATCAAATAAAAAGATTGTAGCTCCTAATTCATCTTTTTTTCTTTCACCACCACCCAGTATATCTGTAGAAGCAGAAACTGATGGCGGCCGTTTTGTAAAATGGCATATATGACCTACATAACACAAATCTGCGAACGCCCGATATCCAAAAAATATTTGTACATCTTTCACCTAACCGTGTGACAAGTTTCATGCATTTATCATCAAACGCACAATGGTTTCACATATCTGCTGTACTATAAGGAGGAACAATTCTGCTATGAGATATAATAAATTGAAGGAAGTACAGTTCGCACCAGTGACAGAACTTGCAGTAATTCCGGTAAACATAATTTGCAGACTTACAGAAAATATGCCAATGGAGTGTTGGGTTATAGTTTGTTTGTTTGTTGTGTTTTTTTTCTTTTTAACTGCAGCCTTGAGCTGTTGCCTAGCTGTGTCTACAAGATGTTGGTGCCACAAACTTTTTTTCATTATTGGCTATTCTTTTACACTTGTGTCATAACAACTTGCTATATGCATTTATTGAGTGTTTTAGTACAGTTGTATGAAATGTATCAAGTGCAGATGTTCATCTGGGAGATTCTATTTCACAAGTCGGGTGAGGAAAGGGACGTCTGCTTTCATACAAGTCACAATCAAATTAGACAAACAATTAAATTACAAGATGAAATTTCTTTATCAAGTTTAACTGTTGTTTCCATCGTGAAATTGGTTAACAAAGCGACACAAATAGATGTACATCCACGTGTGTTCCACAGGGGCTCGTTACCGTTATTAATTGGATAATTAGGTTGATTACAGGGGGGGTCGAGGTAGGGAATAATTCCCTACTTCGACCTCCCCTCCCCCGTAATCAACCTAACTAACCAATTAACAACGGTAACGAGCCCCTGTGGTATGTTCCACAAAACCTGTCTCAGCTGACAGAATCCATTTGAGAGACCACATACACTCAGCCAATGACATTGACACGATGCCAACCGAGACGGGAGCATCATGTCAATATCAGTGGACCAGCAAAGGGAAGAAAGGATGTCAAAGTTTACCATATTTTATTATAATCTTTGCTGATAACCAGTTTGAATAGTCCAATAGAATGGAAATAATGTTTTCATAGGCCTGCTCAATGGTTATTTTACGCACGGTTAGTTTGGAAAAGTTTATGAACTTCGGCGCGTACTTCGCTCCCCGATGTACATGCATATGCCTCCTGGTGAAACTGCCATATGTTCACTGTTACCACATGGTACCAGTATTTTATTTTCCACAGAGGGAAACAAAGGAGGTGTTCGGTTTGGCCGAATTTTTTTCCTCAGAGTGTTGCGTTTATAAACTGAAAAAAAAATGTGCTCGTGTTTACTTGAGAAGTTATCAGTTTGAGACAGAAAATGCTGAATTTTCGTTTTCTGTATTTCCACCAAGTAAGGATAAGTCAAAGAAATATTACGAGTGTTATAAAATGGGCATTTGTCTGTTTTTGGAAGTTTTGATGATATTCTTGGAGGGAATTCCCTTTATATGTAAAATATGAGAGCTTTAACCAAAACGAGTCAAAGGTATCTAAATTCGGTAGGTTTGACCACATATAATACTGAAAAGTCGCTTTGGTTAAAGGTGTCATATTCTCATAATATAGAAATATTTCAAAATGCTTCAGTGCAATATCAAGGCCTGTTAGGCCAATAACGGGAAATTCCTGGTTCACAGCATGTACTGCTATTCTTCAATGTGTCAATACTTCATTACAATATGACTATACTGATACTCATTTCTTCGTTGCCTCAAATGCAGATGATTACAGCATTACAACTAAAACATTATCTCTTTTTATTCAAGAAATGACCCAGAACAGGAGATGACGCTTTCCTTTCCCAAGCGATTATGCTTGTGCCAATATATGTTTTATTTAGTGGTTACTTCCTTATCTATTGTTACACCCGTCCTGAACTTTTGGCAGAGATTTGAAAATTTCGAGTCCGTTGATATAATAATTTTACTGATCATTGTTGGTAAATAGATGGTTCATTCATAAGAATATATATGGTGACTGTTTGAACCAGAAATTATAATTAGACTGGCCTCGACTGCATGGCTGACAAGGAGTTGGGAATACCTGAGCATAACGTCACAATATACCGGCCGGCTCTGGGCGAGACAATACACCAACGGCGAGTGACACAGGAGGGAAAAATACTCATCTAAAGCGAACACCTCCTTTAATATTTGCATGGTTTTGTTCATGCATGTTATAGTATTCTTTTATTCATATTTCCCCATCTTTTGGTGCTTCCTCCTGTATGTCTTGGGTAGATACAGGCGGTTGTGGAGCTCAGCCCCTTCCTATTATCACTTTTCCCGTGATTAGCTTTTGCTACATTATTTAACGGTTCAATCCTTTCCAATTTTCTGTTTAATAAAGTTATATTTTTCTGTTATTATTATTATTATTATTCACAATTAACTTCCGTCTATGTTAAAGAACGAATTACTGTTTTATCGTCTTTCGTTCCATATAGACAAGTTTTGTGCCGTTCCTTCCGGTCGCGTGTTCAACGCTACATCACTCCGCTTCCACTCAATTTCATTTTCTCTCCACCACCCGTCACACCTCCTCTTATCATTGCTGCAGGCTGTCATATATGCTAGCTTCGGTGTTTAAGTACAATTATGAATACTATCTGAATATTCATGCGACATACGCTTCTATTAATATGTGTCTAACATTGTTATACGTCCACCATAAACTTGTACCCTTCTTTGCCCCGAGTTTTTTCCCCCATGAGATTTTATCTCTGGGTTTTTAATGCGGGGTTTATTGTAGTGCTGGTACAGTGAAAATGTATCGTGGCACTCGGTCCGTTCCTATCACTTTTCCCGTGATTAGCTTTTGCTATATTATTTAACGATTCAATCTTTTTTCCAATTTTCTATCTAATGTCGTTATATTTTTCTGTTATTATTATTCTTCACAATTTACTTCAATCTATGTTAAAGTATGAATTATTATTTTATCGTCTTTCGTTCGCTATCTCTCCTTCCGTCTAACATTGTATAATAAACGTAACGCTGTGGCCATTATCGACATATCATTCATCTCGTTTCCTCTGTTATTGATTACCTGTTCGTATGGTATAAATGTGATCTAAACAGGATGAAACGTACCAGTGCAAAGCAAATTGCGATTTAGTCCATTCCGTTAGTTGTGGAAAGTTGTGGATCATACAAGTATACAAATATGAAGAGCGGTGTAGTTTTTCCTGTATTTGTTATATTGATCCTTGCTGGAGGGCGTCCTGTGTATGGGAAATGCCCGGTAAACGAGATTTGGGCACTGATTGATTCCGAAACGTGTTTTTTGGGTTTGATCAGAGATATCGATCCATCGAGAGCATATTTTCAGCATTACTGCGAAAAATCTTTATCAGGTGTTGTGGACTGCTACGAAGAGTTGTTTGGATATTGTGCGAGAGAAAAGCCGATGGTTAACCCACTCAAAGCTAAAGACGCTGACCTGGATGCGTTTCGAACCTCCTTGAAAAACCTTTGCGACAACGTTGGCGTTCTGATCGACAACAAAACTTGTATTGACGAGCAAATGGACCGGGTGAAAGTGTGTTTTAAAAATGAGGAAAGTACATACCAGCATGCTTCTACGTACACAAAATTTGTGGAACCGGAGTCCTACAATGCGGTCATGGAAATTTGCACCTACTTCGACCGGGGAGTCGCTTGTTATGGCTCTTATTTAAGGAATACGTGTGGCGATAAGGTTACCAATGTCATTTCTGCCCTGGTTGGATCACTAAAAATACCTGGATGTTCTATTCCAAAAGGCCAAGGAGTGTCCATTGGAGAAAACGTTCAACTGATGACCATCGTCTGTCTTCTCGTCATTCGTTTGATTTAAGTACAGAGGTGGATCGAGTTAAATGGACAGTGAGTACAGACTAATTGGATCTCAGTCCAGCTCCTACATCGCCTTCATTCATCTATAACAAATCGTTGATCATTATTCTTATACAGATTACAGTGAAACACTTGAAATGAACTAAAAGAACGACAGAACAGCTTATAGGATTCTACGCGCTTTGTGTGACCGACACTTTCGATACCCATGAAATTTTGGCGGCTTTCTCATAGACTATCTTTTTGAGCTGGTTTGGCGAGAGCTGCAATGTGAAAATTTTATCCTTATATTTCGTCAAGTTGTCAAAAGACTATTTCAGGAAATTCGAACTAGTCTCATTCCTCTCAATAACCAGTAGCCATCAGCCCATAAATAATATACTTATACGACGTCCCAATATGTTCACTCTACAGTCGGAGAACGATGTTAGACTCGCTCGTGACAGCAAGGTTTGGACAACATACAATTAATTTATTGAACTTTGTTATCGAAATTATATTTATTTTTCTCTTTAGAATCAACAAGTTAACAATTTTTATCAGCACCGAACGGACTTTGCCCATTCATGTGATAGAGTTTCTTTGGACATATCACCGGCTGATTGCGGTCGCCATTTTTAACTCTACTACTCCGCTCAACAGGTGGGTTTGAATTGAATTGAACTGAAATTTATTCACGAAAATATATGAATATGAGAAAAACATACGACTGGAGAATAAAAGATTTCACGCACTGAGAGAAATGGACCAGTTATTACAATGCATCAGTTCGTAATGAAATAGGATTTGAGTTTTGATTTAAAAAGTGATGTTGATTGAATGTCTTTCATTGATGGAGGCAGTTTGTTCCACTCTCGAGGTCCTGTAACTTTGAGGGTGGACCGATAGATGGGTCTATATATGTTACGCAGGTTTCCCCTGGTCCGATAATAATGAATACTAGATTGCTTAGTAAAATAAGATAAGGTGGGGCTATTCTCGCAACACCGGCGAGGTAGTGTTAGCAATTTGGATTTCTTGTCCTGTATTTCGGGATGGTGAAAAAAATTGTGAGTCATAATAAGGCATGAGTAAAGATTTAGTTTCTGTAGCTGTACAATTTTTAAATCAGTAAACAGTGTGGTCTAACTTTCTAGATAATGTTATCACTCTTAGCTCAGTAATGTTACCTAGGCCTCACTCTGCTTCAACTCGATAATGATGTCACTGACCAGTCGAACGACATTTTCGCTTATCCGGTCGGATCAGTATTGTACACCTCGTGTGAGCCTGTCGAACACGCGGGTTCTTCCCTGGATACGGACTGAGACACTGAGATACATCTCAGTGACTGAGATACATGAGTGACTGAGATACATCTTTTTTGGATAACGACTCTAAAACGAATATTACGGATTAAGAATACTGATCAGCGATACGGATTTGATATCTTTGGAACATCATGATGTCTTGCCGGCATCATTGAAAACTGTTGACCGCTTCTCTCTTGCAGGAAACAAACCTATGTTTATGTATACTATGATTGTCTTTTTGAATTTGGTGCTAATACTGTTATATGGAAAATGGAATAGGTCTTCGGATTATGGACGCGGATATTCTCTAATGGACGACGGCTGGATTATGAATGACGGACTAGACGCTTGTAATTGTCCCACCCTGGGACACGGATCCGTGGTTGTATGCCAACATGGGCTATAAATCAATATCCCTATGGGCTCTTCGAGAGTCACATTGCTGTCAATCCTGTGATGTATCTTGTTGTTTGAAGATAAAGGAAAGCTACAATATTAAAAGATTAATATTTTTCTGACCATTGGAATGTCATTGAATATGACTCTGTAAGTAACATCATCTTCCAAATTACATTTGTATTTCATTGCTATAATTATATGCTTTAGCTCTTCCACCATGCTTTGGTCCATTGCAATTTTAATATGTACCTCCCCCCCCCCCAGCTGTGGATGGTTTTAAAATTTTAGAAGGGTGGTATGTTGCCTGAAAGAATATTGGGGGGGGTGGATGGTTTTAATATTTGGGAGGGGTGGTATGTTGTCCCGAGAGAATAATTGGGGGGGGGGGGTGGTGGCACTAGAAAATGTAAGGGGGGGTTACCGTATTCCGTTGGGGGGGGGGGGCAGGTGTAGTTCAGGGCAGTAGGAGATTTGACATTGTGTGAATATCGGATTTCGGTACACAATAGCTAAACTTTCGTAGCTTTCTGTGACTAACACTGTGAACAAGCTGCGGTGACAAAGTGCCAAAAAAAACACCAGTAACCTGCCCCGTTTTCCTATTGGTCTTCTTTTGACGAAAGCGATGATTTCAAGAAAACATTACCACCAGCGGTATTGTGCATTCCGTTTTGACATTAATCCGTACTGCTGATTTTCTTTATCGTCACCAATTTCCTCGTACCCTTAAACTAATGATACTTGTGACGTTTGTTAAAATCATCGTCTTGATTTTCGAGATATAATTCCGTTGTTGGTGACAAATTAATAAATCACCGATCACATCTGAGCGGGCAGTCTTTGATGTCAATGGCCGAGGCGCCAGTATAGAGATAAATGTTCCTGCGGAAGGACGTGTCTTTCGTTTATGCTCGAGATAGACTAGGTCAGAGAATGAGCTCAGTTTGCTGGGAAAGACAAACACAATACCCAGAAATCTGGTTAGGTCATTTATTCAAATGACAATGGTTATAATCATTAATTCAAATGACAAATCATTAATTCAAATGACAAATGATAAAATAGCAGGGGCATGGAGAACACATATGAATTATGTGAATTATGTGTTACCAAATGCAGTGATAGAACATGCCCCCAATTAGCAAATAATGTAAATGTTGTTATACCAGCAAAGGTGGGGAGCATAAAGGGCTTCCTGTTACAAAATGTCACAAGACAGAGAATTGAGGGAGGGTAGGGAGGGTAGGGAGGGTTTTTCTGTAGCAAACTGGAGAAACCAAATCCATCACTGACGTTTTCCAGAAACAAATTCCAGGTAGCCGAGGAAACACCTACCTCGTGTTAAAAAGTTGGAGAGTCTAATATAAGGGCGATAACTCACAATCAACAGTTACAATAAAACTCTAATCATGTCAACATAAGAAAGCGACCTTGTTGATCCTCACATAAACTTAATTATGGTAACCCTAATTTCCTTTTATGCTCGAGATAGACTAGGTCAGAGAATGAGCTCAGTTTGCTGGGAAAGACAAACACAATACCCAGAAATCTGGTTAGGTCATTTATTCAAATGACAATGGTTATAATCATTAATTCAAATGACAAATCATTAATTCAAATGACAAATGATAAAATAGCAGGGGCATGGAGAACACATATGAATTATGTGAATTATGTGTTACCAAATGCAGTGATAGAACATGCCCCCAATTAGCAAATAATGTAAATGTTGTTATACCAGCAAAGGTGGGGAGCATAAAGGGCCACAGATAACAGTGGAGTAAAAGATGGAACTGTTATCACCCAACCGAAGTCTCTGACCTAGCCCTTACAGTATTTAACACAAAACAGTAGGATGAGTAGATATCACTGGCCTCTTAATAGTTGGTTTGATAACCTGAGAATGGCAGCAACTGGCTAGCGCTAACTGAAGTAATGACTTTGACTACAAATGTTTACATCTTCATGAGCAGATCAATGGTAATATAGCAGCCAACTATATCAAGACTGCAATTGCATGAAATAATACAATCAGGTACATGTAGTTTATTTTGCACAGGGTGTATAGCAAGACAGATTGACTCAAACAAATATAAAGGTAACTTATTTCCCAAATTAGCATGTAAATCAATAAAAGATAGCATGAAAAAACATGGGCAATCTATTACTATGCGTCCATGGATGGTGGAATATTACCTTACCAATCTTTAGACTGAAAATGAAAGAAATATGCATAAGTGTGCCTGAAGGTAGGGGCACAGAAATCCACATCAGCCAAGTGCGGTACTGGAAGAACAAATACCATTCAGGGCAGCATAAAATACCTGTCATATAATGAAGAACCGTATTAATACAATAAATATATAGCACGAGAAAGGTTCATTGGCCTGTCAGGAAATTTTTTATTTCATTTCTTTTCTTTGTTTATTTCAATTAAAGAAAACAACTGGCACTGGAAGAGTCCCGGTTACCCTCCTAGAAATGAGTAATATCCTTCACTTCTCAGACATTCCCCCACAAAACATTGAACTGCCAGCCAGTTAAATTGTATGGCGGATAAAAACAATGAAGATCCTCAAGGTTGTCAATTGTCCAAGGGAAGGTTAAGATTAAGCCTCACTTCTCAAGAATAATCTTTGAAATAAAGTTGACAAAAGGAAGTCAATATGATTGTTGTATAATACATAATACAGGAATTCACATATACCAGTATCTGTGTGTGATGGAGCTCACTGGTAAAAGACCTGAAAGTGATAGTAATGATAGTTAGTACTGGATTCACAAGCCTGGAGATGATAGGATGAGGTAGGATTTCCTCTGTGAAAAAAACAATGCATGAGGAATTCTTAAAGATAAAAGTGTTTTACAACGTCCATATTTACGCTTCCCCATGGAAAGCACTGCTACTGCGAACAGACTGGTGGTCTATAAAGTAACACACAAAAAAACAACTTAGAAACAAACTAATACAATAATAATAACCTGGGATACAGTATATCAGAAGGACCAGTGATTCCACCAAATTAAGCTGCAGATGATATGTACAGACATGTCACAGGCGCCCCTCAACCCTCTGTCACACTGCACTACAGAGAGAACAATCTTTGGGATCCCCTCTGTCACACTGCACTACAGAGAGAACAATCTTTGGGATCACCTACATTAATAATGCTCCCTGAGAAAAACCTGGAAGTAATAATTAAAGGAAAGGAGTTAACACAGGATCAAGCAAGCATAGAGATGCTGAGAGCAGGCAACCATTTCTGTCTGTGAGTATGAAATCATAATGGAATAAGAAACTATCAGGGTCTGAAATAGCAGCATGATCAGATATGTCTGATGTAAAAACGTATCTCGCCTATGTTCAAAGAATAAAGTTCGACCAAACTCTGGGAATTGACTGAGAATTTGAACATGTTGAATTAGCTTATCTCAAGACTCTGAACGGTAATATAGACAATATCAAACATGCTGGCAGCTTCAGAGGAAATTCAGGCTGAAGAAAGTTCTGCACAATGCTGTCTGTTGTGTTGTCAAACCTGGTCATGGACATACCTGTATAGAATGGGAAGAAAAAAGTAAAAAGTTAAGTAATAGTTACTCCTGTAAGGAAAGCTGTCTCATCAATGCAAGAACAAGAGCACCTGACTCAACCAAAACAACTAGAGTCTAGGCACATATCATTTCAATCCTTCTAGAGGTCTGGTCTGAAAATATAAAAGTGCCAGTGCAGTCCCCAATGACAAGAGTTATAGAGAGATTACACTGTAAATCACACTCCAGCAGGGTCTGAAGTAGCGGTCAGATATGAGATATATCTGATCAAAATCTGGTTCTGTCAGATCAAAAGTTGCTATCCTGTCCAAGTTCATATGTTAGATATAAAAAAAAAATGAAATTTTCTTAAATATTTATAGACCCTGCTCGAGTATAATGGAGGCCATCTGAATATGATGTTGAGACAAAACATAGGTGATGGTTTCACACTTCTCCTACAATATGAATAGAAAGGAACAAGTCAATTATATGTACTGAAATTAGAGCAGTCAATGCGGGCCTCCTGAAAAGTAGAATGTATTACGACCATACACTAAATATATACACAAAGTAAATTCAGTTCAAGTCACTATGCCTGGTATAGCTGGATTTCTGACAAGCTTAATGTTTATCTATACTGAAATGTGAGCAGTCAATGCTGACCTCATGAGAAATAGAATGTATTATGACCATAATCACACACTAAATTCAGTTCAAGTCACTATGATATAACTGGATTTTTGACAAGCTTTGTATGTTCATGTATACTGAATTGATGAGCAGTCAATGCTGACCTCATGAGAAGTTGACTGTATTATGGCCATGATCGCACACTAAATATAAACAGTCACCAAGTAAATTCAGTTCAAGTCAGTATGCTATAGCTGGATTTCTGACAAGTTGTATGTTCATGTCTACTGAATTGTGAGCAGTCAATGCTGACCTCCTGCGCAGCAGAATGTATTATAACGATGAACTGGCTTTCTGACAAGCTTAGTTTGTTCATGTATACTGAAATGTGAGCAGTCAATGCTGACCTCATGAGAATGTATTATGACCCTGATCATACACTAAATATATATACACCAAGTAGATTCAGTTCGAGTCACTGTGATACAGCTGGATTTCAGAGATACACGTAGGCGGTGATGCACAGTGTATCTGAGTGATGATAGATAGAGCATACAAAATCGTTGGTAAATTGTGGCTCGTAAAAATCCATGTTAACGTTGGTAATATGTATACCACTTGGTAGAACAGGTAAGTCAGCAAAAGCAGCAGGAGTCTAGCTTGATGGACTATTCTGGAGTTGATGAAGAAGGAATGATGGATATTCCAGTCGATGATAGGTCTCCATCTCATGAATATACAATGGAGCAGAGGGTCCAAAACAGGATAGGAGTGACTGGACAGCGGAATGGGATAAAAATCACCTGGGCTTCCCAACATCCAAAATCGTCCGCAGACACAACAGGATCTGTAATTATAGAGATATAACGCAGTATCCACATTCTGGGCATGCGATTCATTTCCTGATGTCCTGGATTCATGAATTCAGGATTGAACAGTAATGTCTAAATGGTAACTAGACAATGTAGATACAGAGCACTTGAGAAACAATCTGTATGTTCAGGCCCTGGACCTTCTGTATTTAAAACAGGGAGAGAGAGAGAGAATTAGGGTTTAACGTCGCATTCAGCAATATTTCAGCTATATAGCGACATATTTAAAACAGCTATGAATGAGAGTCACTACTCTGAGTGTACCACCCACAATATTTTCTAGGGTTGCCTGTTCACATATGTGAAAAGGTTACATAAGGAAGTTTTAGATTTGATAAGATAGGATAGGATTTCACAAAATTGTGTTAAAACATGAAATCACAAACAATAGGGTCAACGTGCCCAAGTGTCCTATCGATTCATACAGTGCAATGGCAAAAGGGGTCCACATCCCCTGTAATAAATAGTGACAAATGGGGTCAACCTCCCCTGCAATTACACTGGGGTCAACCTCCCCAGGAATCACAGTCACTAAATCATACCATGTACAGTCACTATGTTACACCATGGTAACAAGGGGCCAATCTCCCCTGTAAAATAGCCATGTTGTACAATGTACAGTGGCCAAGGCAGGGTTGGAGATAAGGGAAAATAATTTGATCAGAGATCATTATTAAAAGCTTTGAATTTGATCAGCAAAATATTTATCCATGTTTTATCACTATGGAATTTGGATTGGTTAGTGTCCAAATTTGATTAGTTATTGCTGATCACTGTCCCTTATTTCCATACCTGCAAGGGGTCAACCTCCCTTGAACAAATAGTGACAAATGGGGTCAACCTCCCCAGCAATTACAATTAGCTGTGTACAATGTACATTAGCAAATGGGGTCAACCTCCCCTGTAATCGCAATCAATTAAAATATGCCATGCCAGAAATGCCTCTGAAATTTTAGGTGCTTCAGTTTAAAAGTGTGCAAATTCTCACAAATATCTTCATGTAAGTTGAATTTAGCTAAGTTTTTAACAAATTGACAGCCACTCACCATGATTTTGAAATTAGTCTCTTAGATATTTTAAGAATAGAGATTTAGAGCTCACAAAGCACCGAATTTGCCATGTATAAGTGCATGACAATTCATAATTATAAATAGTGAACAAAGGCTAATGGGCAACCTACCCTAGGTTTAGAAACCATGTATATTATTATATTAACTGCTTCCACTGGAAGACCATTTCTCTTCCAAAAACATTGCAGTGATTAATTTTATTAAAATAAAAAATCATGAAAAGTCAATTCCCAAAATTACGACAAATGTCTTAGGGTCTGTGGAAAATCGCTCAACTGATATATCAGCCCAATCAATCAATGTTAACAAGCAGTAGTATGATGAACATGGCCACTAAGTGTGAGAAATAGACCGATATGTACTCAAGTGCATGCTCGAATTGGAATGTTGCATAATGCATGCTTATAGTGCACACCAGCACTGTGAGTATAGTTCAATGACTTTCCATGCTTACCATTGGAATTTATGTCAACAATTGATGGTCCATCAAGGTGTAGCTTTTAATGAAAGTCTCCATAACCATATTAATAGTACACACTCTGACACGAGATTTAAAGTATGAGAAGGAGAAGTCTGAAGAGTGTATAAATTCTATCAAACAATTTGATTCTAAAACAGCATCAATAGTAATGATAGTACGGCAGGGGTTTTTTTAGACAAAAATTTTTCATCTACTCAATTTCAAATATTGTAAAACTCAATTTTTTTGCGCGCCGTTGGCGCGCATATTAATGTCACTAAACTCAATTTTTTTACTTTTTCATCTAAAAATTGATGAAACTCAATTTTTTTGCCTTTTTCATCAAAAAAATGATAAAACTCAATTTTTTTGCCTTTTTCATCGAAAAAATGATACAACTTGCTCTTGTTTTATTTTTATTATTTTACTCCTAAGCCAGGGTCATTGTTTTCATTGAACGACCTCCGTTGAATGGTGATGGAGCACTGCGATCACATACATCTCATGATCTCCCCTCAGCCCCCCCCCCCTTTGATTTTAGCCCTGCGAATTTTGTAACATGAATTGAACTGACACACCACAGAACCAAGAGTTTGTTTTCCATTATAAGTGCATTGAATTTATAACATTTATTCGCACCTTCCAATATGCCGTTGTGTTTATTTGTCAGTACTTCCAAACTGACTTCATTATGGCAGAACAACAGGTGACTGTCACAGAAGGAGCAATAATGCATTAATTTCGCGGCAGAAATAAAAGCATGATGAACGATTTTAACAGAAGTTGCTCTCAAGCATTCGTGTATTACAATAATTTATTCGTTAGTTTTGGAGTCTTAAACGAAAACTTCTCAATTTACCGTAACAACAAGGCCAGGGCAGAGGTTGCATGTTGCTTGTTTTCCACCACAAAACACAGGGCGAGGCACTTCACTTCGACGTGAGGCAGATATTATACGCGTTCAAACAAAATTCCATCAGATCAAAGAAGTTGAAAAGTATGACAAATATATTTTTTGTAGTTTGTGTTCTTGTTGAGATTTTTCGCTTACGACTGTCAAGCGTGTCCCACGTGTTGAGCTGAAGAAAATGGCACTGAATTGCCTCCCTGATCATAAGATTTAATAACGTAAAACGTATCGGATGATATTACGACATTGAAGGGGCGCTGCAGTCAACGTCAAGAAAAATAATCTCCGCGAAAGCTTGAGTGGGTTTCATTTTCACTGGATATCCCAGACGAGACGCAGTGTCTGTGGCTAAACAAACATACGAAAAAACCGGGAAGTGGCAGAGATGACATGAAGAGTGGCTCTCCTACGGACATTTATTGGCATAGAGACGAAGGTGACACGAACAACAACAACAACCTTGTGTTGTGAACTTTCGGTTCCGATAACTTTCCCGTGATCAGGGCATTTTTGTTCGGCCCGGTCTTACATAAACTCAATCTTTTATGAAAAAACTCAATTTTTTTCCGCGCCTACGGCGCGCACTTCCCCAAAAAACCCAGAAAACTGAATTTCTAGCCCAAAACTCAATTTTGAAAAAATCGCAAAAACTCAATTCAAATTCGTTTTCATCGGGAATACCACAATGAAAAACTGTCTAGAAAAACCCCTGTACGGTGAATTGTACAATTATAGGACACTATGAAAATTCAAATGTTTACAAATTAATTTCTTATTTACTGAATTTCATTATACATAACCAAAATATGGAAATAATTTCAGACTAATGTGATCACCTTGTGATTCACAGGTTAGGCTGATAATCCGTGATAACCGTATAAGGGCTAGCATCCAAGCTAATAACATTGATAAAATTGACTGGAATTTAGGCTAAATATAAATTGCGACACAGTAACGAGGAGTTGAATTCGCACAAAACCATGATAAATGTGGACCAGGACCCCATTTGATTTTGAACCTCCCGACGAACTCACTCAGTTTACGGATATGCAGGGGACATCCCACGCCTCATCCAACAACGCATCCCAGCATATCTTGCAAAGAGTGTCTACTAGTGTAGTCATTACACATTCGTAACACCAGTCGGGTCCTTGATGTATGGATCCGAAAAGCCAACAGGTCCTCAGTGGTTGTCATGAGTCAGGGGCCAGATTTCGACTGTTCAACGACACCCACGTTCGGCGCGACCTCGTGACCCAGATTGTCCGAATCTGTGGGACTGGAAAAACTTAAACGTGACGTTCCCTACATTTCTGTAGCAAACTGGAGAAACCAAATCCATCACTGACGTTTTCCAGAAACAAATTCCAGGTAGCCGAGGAAACACCTACCTCGTGTGAAAAAGTTGGAGAGTCTAATATAAGGGCGATAACTCACAATCAACAGTTACAATAAAACTCTAATCATGTCAACATAAGAAAGCGACCTTGTTGATCCTCACATAAACTTAATTATGGTAACCCTAATTTCCTTTTATCGCAATTTTAAAACGCATCCCCCCCGTGGATGGTTTTGAAATTTAACCCCCCCCCCCAATGTAAATACTTTTTTTTCGACGACCAGTCCTCCCCTTAATATATGTCGAAGGCAGCTGCTATACCCCTCCCAAATAAATTTGTATCAATCAACCTCTCCCCAGCAAAATTCTTTAGTTTCCACCCCTCCCCCCCCCCCCAATAAGGCACTTTTGTGGTTTTTGGCAAATGCCGGGTTATCTTCCCTGATTCGAACATTTGCATATTAAATCTATACGAGAAAATGCCTGTATGGGGTATGGATGATCCGATGGGGTCGTATGAGGTATC
>JAVTVY010009033.1:0-45628 GCA_036873755.1 Hanleya hanleyi
TTCCCTGGATTTGAAGAAAATATCAGATAGTCCTAACAGCACATCACAGTTAGATTTATATATCTATAAAAATGAAACGAGAGAGATGGTTGCAAATTTGAGCATATGGCATATACATATCTCGCCTAGTAGCATTCGTTAGATCCTGTGTTAAATCTGACGACTATAATCAACGTCATAAGACATTATTGCAGAAACTCATAAAACAGGGCTACACCACCAAGCACCTCCACTCAAAGTTTCTGAAATTTGTCGATACATATTGTTTGCTGACGGCAAAGTACGAGCGTAGCGTGCACGATCAATGGCGTTATGTTTCGTAACTTGTGTCTAAACCGCTTAAGGGACAGTAAGAACCAAAAGTGTGACTGAGATGCATCATACTCTAGATAACGACTTTACAACGAAACTCATTTGGGTTAAGAATACCGATCGGCGATATAGATTTGATGTTTTTGGAACATCATGGTGTCTTGCCGGCATCATGGAAAACTGTTAACTGCTTTTTTTTCAAAGATGCTCACTACTATATTTCGTCATGAATCACAACACTATATACACGTTAATAAATGCATGCTTATATATTCATCATGAATGACAAAACTATATACACATTAGTTAAAATGCACACTACTATATTTTGCTATGAATCACTATATACACAATAACAGAGATGATACCTAGAATTAGGGTGAGTGAGTGAGTAGTAGGGTACAAAGTCGTTTCCAATCCTGTTCCAGTCATATCACGACGGTGCCTACATGTGCCAGAACACGAGAGTGCTCACACTTCCTATTACCCTGGACATTGATCAGCCCAGCCAGTACAGCACCCGGTCATCCATCCAAGTATTGACCGAGCTTAAAGTTGCTTAACTTCGGTGATCTTACGAGAACCAGTGTTTTCAACGCTATAAGCCGTACCTTTGCCAAGAATTATAGTGCTTTATACCCAGTCTAGAGAATATGCGAGTATGGTGACAGAAATAGGAAAAAATGATTAAAATGAAGGACAATATTGTATTGAATATGTAGCAGTAGCGTCCCCTTCTCTAAACTAGACAAATTGTTCCCAAAAGATGAAGATCTGCTATTTCGGGTAAGACTGATTTATCGAAGAATAAACAAGAATGGGTATATCATTAGATTATTATAACGCCAGAATACCCCACTTCTGTTCAAATGCGCTCTGATTACTGTGTATATTAGCTATATATTTGTCGATATCCCTCTTCATTAGCACCAGTTGCTTCACTTCATAAAAATTTGGCTTTATGTAACAATATGTGCAGTCATATATATGCTCTTTGGATAGTAATAGCAACTGGTTGATGAAGCTCGAGTCTGTATCACCCTTCACCTGAGACCCTGAGGTTGTTTCATGTGTATGTTCAGGTTCACTGTCCATGCTTGGAGTTCGTTGTAAAGTTCCTTTGAATAAATGCAATGACAAAATAAATGAATGTTTCTTTTTCTTGGTTATCAATCGGAATCAGTTTCGCCCCCCGTATTTCCAAAAGGTAATTGGTCACGAGGGTTTTGTTGATGAGTTGATACTGGAAATACTGCAAGCTGGTTTCTTTTGTAGTGGCTAATATATTCTTGTAGATGCCTTAAGTCTAATTCCTGTTCCCATTTTTGCTGAATTGTATCAATTTTTTTCTCCCGATATTTTCCAGTAATAAGTCATAAACAGTTTTCACACATTTCTGTCTGAATAATAGCACGCGGCAAGGATGAAGAGATAGGGTTAAATTGAAAACCTCGCTGAGATGTAACCATTATTCATAACACTACTTTTCGATCCATTATGAAAAGTTTTAATCCACTGAATTAGATTGGCATTACAGTTAAAATTACAAGCGTCGGGTCAGTAATTCATAATTCAGCCGTCGTCCATTGAAGAATGTCCGCCTCCAACATCCAAAGACGCATTCCATATTCCATATAACAGTATTAGCAACAAATTCAAACAGACAATCATAGTATACATAAACAAAGGCTAGTTTCCTGCAAGAGAGAAGCGGTCAACAGTTTTCAATGATGCCTGCAAAAATCATGATGTTCTAAAAATATCAAATCCGTATCGCTGATCAGTATTCTTAATCCATAATATTCGTTGTAAAGTCGTCATCTAGAGAATATTGTATCTCAGTCACGCTTTGATTGTGACTGTTCATATCTCCACCATGAGGATCTTAAAATGCATGGGTTCATACGGCCCTAGCCCCGTGTTAAGCGGAATTAGACACAAGTTACGAAACATAACACCATAGATCTTGCACGGTACGCTCGTATTTTGCTATCAGCATGCAATATGTATCGCCAAATTTGAGAAACTTTGAGTGGAGGCGCTTGGTGGTATAGCTCTGTTTTATAAGCTTCCGCAACAATGTTTTGTGACGTTGATTAAAATCGTCACATTTATTACAGGATCTAGCAAATGCTACTAGGCAAGATATGTATACGCCATATGCAGGTCCCACTGGAATATTACTGTCCAGCAAGGCATAGTTTACGATGTCGAAATTGTAATCCTCTCTTTTGTCATAAAATCGATGAGAGAGAAGGCCCCCTTCATTTTCATAGAGATATAGGTCTAAATATGATGTGCCTGTAGGGTTATCTGCAGTTTCCTTAAAATCCAGTGAAGGTGGATATGTACTCTTCACTGCGTCATTTATATAGCGATTATCCACAGCGAGAAGATCGTCTATATAACGTTAGGTGAATGAGAATAAACGGGCTTTGAATGGATCGGTTCTCTTCCCACTTCCCTTATATGTGTTGTAATTTGAAAGCTCCTGCATATAGTCATATTCATAAGAGAACAGATATAGGTCAGCCAACAATTAGTAACCATTGGAGTACCTATATGCTGTTGATATATTGTGTTTCCAAATTTCACATATATATTTTTAATGAGAAATTTAAGCAACTCTAAAAACAAAGAAACATCCCCTGAGTGATATCTCTTGCATGTAATAGAGCTAAAGAATTTTTTATGGCTTCCGATATTTATTTATCTACGATCAGTTTTCTTGAACACAGATACTATTAATGAACTTAGACGGGCAATAAGGTCCTGATGAGCGGTTGCAGTATAGAGTCGAGAAATCCCATGTGGATACATGTCTGTACGGTATGTGACCTTTATTATCAAGTTCTTCCGAAAGACATTTTGAGTTTTTCAATATCCACATATATCCAACGCCAGAGTTTTTAGAAAAAGTGGCGCAATACCTTTCCCAAAATGCTTTTATCTCATGAAGGGCCCTCGCCAACAGGATTGAAAGAACTTGGTGGTGCAGCTTCTAGAACCAGCTATGAATCTAGCTTTTTATGGTGAATTATGCATCTTGGGAGTCCAGTATACTTTTGGTATATCGTTATGATTGATTGGAAGACAAATATCTCTTTCCCTGAGAAACGTTTATGATTGTTAAATAAATCTTCCAGAGTAAATGCAGTTTGGGATTAAGTAGACGTATTTGATGATATGTTTACACTCAATTCTTTAACCAGCACCTGGTAATAGTAATATTTACATATGAATATTATATTATTTGGAGCTTTGTCTGATGGGACTCTTGCGAATTGAGATTTCTCGGTACTTGTTTTGCTTGGGGAAGAGTACTTCTGTCAATATGGCAAATTGTTTGAACGACCTTGCTGTTGGTGAGGTCAAGCCAATCAGCGAGTAGTCTTAGGTCCTTATCACTCACCACATCAAGGTTACCAGTCACAATATGTTTGCATGGTGTATAGATAAAATTCGACGATTCACAATCACAATTGTATCCTATAGACGTGTACAAGTTCCAGTCAAACCCCTTGACAGCATTAGAGTAATTGAATATTTTGGTGGCGATCAATTTAGTATACTTATATGAAATGCAAGCAGGTTCTGTGAACTTAAAATAGTTTGGTACAGCATTGTGTAGCTCTGGATCATTCAGGATTCGAGGTAAATTAATAATGTCCAGTCCTTTATCTAAGTAGTTGAGCTTCAAGAAAAGCCGAACTTGGGATGTTTCGATTATTTTCACTGGACGATACAACCGAAAATACGCTATATCTTGACATACTTTAGTGATTTTGGCTGGTATTATATTTCCTGAAGACGCAGATTGATGTATATCTCTGGCTATATGATTTAAAGCTCTAAAGTAACGCATACAGAACTGTACGTAAGCTATGAAAAGATACTAGTGGGTTTTTTCCAATATAATCACAAAAGAGCGAGTTGAATGCCTTTTCGAAATCTATCAAGAAATAAAAGTCCCGGTATGTCGTTTTCTTCCGTATATTTCATAAGATCAAATAATAATCTTGTTATGTCCCCGATAAACCGCCCATCATGAACCCCTTCTGTGATTCGTTGATTACTGTCGGCAAAACGTAGCGAATTCTTGTTGCTATTCAAGTGGATATGATTATATTATCAATATTCAATAGATATTCAATTAAATTTGTTTCTGTTTTTACCGTCTTTCGATAGCCATGATATATAGCTTTCCTGCGGAATCGATGAAAGTTTTCCTGTATTGAAGGCCTGCTGAGCTGAGCGGAAGACAAAAGCTCTAATTTCCTTCCAAAAACATTTGCAAAATTCTACAGGATATCCGTCAGACACTTTTTCAATTACCGGAGAGATTCAGTTAGGTTACCCAGAGTAAGCGGTCCTTCACATGAGGTTTCTCTACCATTATCATCTGTGTATATGACATCCTTTCCCTTCGAGTTTTAGTTATTATAGTTTCGATTTCCGTTATGGTTTTCACTATGAAGTTTCTTTTTTTCCAGCGAGAAAAAATAGGCGGAGTTTCTCCCTCCAAGTTCGGTCCAATTTGCCTTAGATCGTATTATTGCGCCTTGAACCTTCCACTTCCTCACTTCTTCAGGTTCACTTTTGCTCTTTTCAACTTTTTGTTTTATTCTGTACTGCTGTTCTATTGATCTTTGACAAAGTTCAATTTCTTTTTCAGTTATTTCGTGTTCAATTTTTTTTCTACCATAGTTCTTTCGTTTTTCTTTGCCACTGAGTACGGAATAGTGACGCTCCTTATTTGTGTTTTTAGGAACACAAAAATAGTTTTGGTCGTTAATATTTAAGCTTACATTTGCAGGATCTTCAATATCTCCAGATACATACAACTGGGACAGTGTGTCTTTAATCGTATCCTTAACTAATTCAATATATCCCGGGCCCTTTTCAATATCCCGGTCCGCGTGCGCGGCGTGCAGAACAGTATTTTAATTTTATGAAAGAGTTGTCGGACCGATAAAATATTCCGATATAAGATTTGGCTCCTAGAATATTTATATCTTCGGACGTTATAAAATAGTCAAGGCGACTCTGTTTTATAACAGTGCTTGTATTTTGTCGCTTCTCCCTTGCAGAAAACTAGTCTATGCTTATGTATACTGTGATTTGTTTTTTCTTTGGATTCGGTGCTAATGCTTTTATTTGAATTCGGTCTTTGGATTATGGATGTGGAAATTTTTTAATTGACGACGACTGAATATTGAATGACGGACGAGACGCTTGTACTGTATGTCCGAGGAAGCGATGCAAGACCTCGTGTAGTCGGTACTTACAGACATTCCCAAATGCCCCCTTCGCGGATAAAACTGCCCAACTTCAGTGAACAAGTCTCAGCGACGACATTCCTGACTGGGATACAAATCATTGGACAAATTCAACCGGTCACGTCTGTCCTAGGACAGAATTCCTAACACTAGGACAATATTAACCAGGAAATTGGGACCCTCTCCACTGGGGACGAAAGTAACTATAGGCACATTTTTCACCGGGGACAGTCTAACCCTACACACCGGCCTAAGTATTTGGAAGTGCTGCTAATAGAAAGGAAGCTTTGATTTTTGTTTCTGTCTCAGTGTTCAATCACCGACGTCGCAGTCAAAAATCAGATAAAATCGCTATAGCTCTTTGATTCAATTCCGCGTGGATGGGTAATTTGTGTTAGTCAGCCTTCAATGAATTAGTCGTAAGCCCGCTTCTAGTTGCTAATGACGCGACCAAGCATGGCTGAACCTTGTGAACGTCAAAGGATATATGGCAATTCAATATGATTTTAAACAATCGATTCAACTCCGTAAGTCCAGTTTACCAGGATCTTGCTATGAAAACAGCTCACTAAATGCCGCGCTTAATTGTGTTTATTTGGTCTTCTACATTGACTGCTGTGGTAATAGAGCTAATTTCTAGTTTAAGATGCATGCACGTACTAGCTCTCCTTCATGCTCTCAAAAGGTCTGGCATTTGATCACTAATGAAGACAGGATACACACAAAATTAATTGGCGATAGAGAATTCCACGACCATCGGAGAAGATCTAGTAGCTTCACATGTTCAACATAATCGTAGAAAGTCGAGAAATATAGTCAACAAAAAAACTCCAAGTTATTCGCAAAACGAAAAGAATCATATGTGATGTACAGTTTGAAAAGCGAGAATAATTGTCTCCAACCATGAAGACGTAATTGGCACAAACAAATATAAGGTGGTAAAATCCTCTCGTAGAAAATGTCCAGATGATTAAGCATTGATGTTGCTTCTCCGAGAGTTTGTTGAGATCAAAAATCCAAATTACATAGAAATATCCTCCAGGAATTGAAATTCTCTAATTGTACATTTCTTAGAGTCGTGACAAATATTCACACCGGAGAAATTTGAAAATAAACTACCAATAAAACATCCTCCTACGTTGCAATAGTCTATACAACGTATGCTTAATTGTTTGATGCGGGAGTGTCACACAATATACAATCAGTTAATAGTTATTAATTAAACGTAAGATTAAAAAGGTGGCGTACTGACAAGAAGTAATATAATAACAGACAAATATACTGACTAAATATTTCTAAAAATATCACAAGATGATATGTATCCCAGCCACGTTCATATTGTAGCTGTTCATGTGGAAATCTTGACTGACATGACCACACGGCTCCTAGCACCGGCTTGAGGGGTATTAGATACAAATATTTCAGAGCGATGATGAAATAGCTCTATCAAGTCCTCTGTTACAAATTGATGAACTGGGGCAGCCCCAGATGAAAATACGGCGCAAACGAGGGCGTATTTATATAATTGCAAGTTCGTATTCAGAACATACTCGTGTGAGACCAGACGCCGACCATGCGCGTCATTCTCCATCATGTTTACAAGTTAGTCTCGACCCTTCCTATTTACGGGACTAAACGTTTGAAAAGCACTATTTCCCTGGATGAGAGTATCATAGATAATTCTCAAAATATATTTCTCCAGACTCCAACGTTGTTGTACAAAAAAACAAATAAAGTTATTTGAACGTTCAATCTCATGTCAGGGCAATGTATAAAGAACTGGAGAACTGGAGTTGCTCAATGCAGCAACTGTAGAGATTCAGATATGACGATAAACCTATCCTGAGTGTGTTGTAGGTATCGTTGAAAAGAATATGCTAAGTTTAAATAGGAAAAGCTGCTTTATGCGTGACGGTATAATAAATTATCACACAATTACCTTAAATAATATAATTTCGACACTTTTAACGAGAAAAGGCCAAACCAGTTCTGAAAAAAGGAAGAAAACACAGCCTTTTAATTACACCTTTATGGTCGCCATTTTTAATTTACCCATGGTATTGTGCTTGGAGAACATGTAAACTAGCGTAACACACCGCCATTATGGTATGCTATGAAGTTAGGAAGTTTCAGGTTTAATTATATTTCACTCCGAAAATAGTACGTATGGTCGAGGTAGGGGTGGGGCGGGCTATTGATGAGTCAACGTTGAGGGGCCCGGGATACGGAGCAGAATGAATTTATATATTGAAAGGCATCTTGTATAAATTTCCTTTGAATATTCTGGCTATTTTGGCATTATTCTGTCCACCGAGTGATGTGGAGCGGACTTTTCCTGCCTATCTTGGGAAGAATTATCAACATTTTTATCTGTCCATGAACTATGTTTTTCTGGTTTGTTGCTGTTGGCGCCTATCAGAAGAACCCACACAAGACTCTATGGCAAGTAACACATGTATCAAATTCAGTATTTCATGATATTTGTACCAATTTGTAGTCCGCTCCACTTTATGAAAGCATTGTTATTGTGCCATTACCATTACAGCAAAACTTAGGTGTTCTTATTTCTTAAAACGAAACCATTGCTGCTACTTGTATTTTATTTTTTGTTTTAAATACATGTATTTTCTATGACACAAAACCACAAAGAGCACATTACTTGGCGGATTGTTTCATAACAATCACGTCTGTCTCCTTTCGTCGGTCCGACCGCACCACGAGTCGGTATTACGGGATTGCCAACAGTAATTGATGAATCATGTATGACCCTGTTTGCGCCTAATCCAGTATCAGTGAAGATTTCAAATCCAGAACCCTAAAACTATAAAACCCTTATATAACATATTTTGAGTAACAATGAAGCGAGGGCAATTTTGCGCCTATTTGCCTAACCCCACGAAACGAGGATCATGGAAAAACTAAAAAAGAGTAGCAGAGCAGTATCTTAAATTTCTTATTATTATGCGGTTTACTCAAGCAGTAAACCAGTATGGTTCATTCAAGAAATATATGATATGGATGAGGAGAGTTAGCCTAATAATAATAGCAACCAACAACAAGTATAGTGCACCGTCGAATGATAGTTTCGTCGCCATAGTACTGTATAATTATCACCACTACTATCTTAATTCATGTATAGATAATTGACAAGAGATTGCTTACAGCACTGATAAGCTTCTTCTATCTGTCAGTGTAATAATTAATCGGAGAAACTGGGGTAAGATTCACTGTGAATTGCCTGTGTAATCTTAACATATCAGAAGCAATTGCTACCTTTTATCTGAAAGAAAAAATGTGGAAATCTTATGTTTGAAAGTCTAATATATCTATTTGTTTGAATATAATATATCTAATCAAGTTATTAAGTGTTCAAATGAGCCGTAGCCTGTCATAATCGAAGTTTACTCATACTATTTGGTTTCTATACAGCACTGTTATCTTGTCACTAAATTGAACATTATCAAATCCAAAAATAACACCTGATGTAAACTATATGCTAGATCAGAGAATGGGCTTAGTTTGCTGGAGAAGACAATCACGTGGGCATTCATATTCCTAGTTTCGCCGTTTATTGAAATTGCTATTGAGATAAACTATATGGACTCATGGAAAAAATGAGAAATGAACAACAGTATGAATTACATGTGAATATATCCAATATCTAATACCCCTAATATATTCCCTCAATCCTCTGAACGTTATCAGTACAACAAAGATGAAGCGCCAATAATACCATTTGTATCAAATTGTATGTACACTTTGGGTAGGTGCATTGGGTTGGATGTTACCCGAGTGAGACCAACTGTAAAAACGGGCCTAAACTTTTGGAAGGATTGTTGATAAAGTGAGGACTTTGAACTTCGTTTGCCGTCGGTGTTTAACCATAGACGGCAAGACCAAATATCTCATAACGGGTTCAGAGCGCTTTGGTGCAATTACACATGGATGATCATGTCGGTGTATTGTATTTCGGTTTTCAACGCATTAGTCAAAATTTGCCTAAAATAAGTTGCCGGATGAGAAATCGCCTTTGGAACAGAGCTAGCAGTCCGGTCGTACGTGATAGCCAAGAATGAGAAATGAACCAGGAAAGAAATGAAATCCAATTATTCTTGAAATTCTCAAAATGAACCTATTCATATGAACAAAAGTAATGTAAATAAGTATAAACATGGCAGTGTGACTAACGTCACAGGACCTACGAAGTACAGTAGGCATTAGGACTCGAACGCGAACTGAACTCTTGGAAATCCCCACCCCCAGTTGAAATCCTGCCTATATTAAGATGGGCACCGCCCAAGTCAGAATCGCCAGTGATTTTCATCAAAAATCACCAGAAATTTTCATCAAAAGTAGGTCAGCTCAGAACTTGTTGGTAACAGTCTCCTAATGCGCCTTCATTCCAAAATAAATAACGATCGCCGATTTAATTTTACAATTTTTTAATTAAAGGAAACAGATTGAATAATATAGGTTCAGTAGATTTCAAGCTTTACGTGTGAAAATACATTTACATCTCTTTAATGGTTTTCGGTGCCCTTGTACAGGATCAAAACAACTTTTTGAATCACATTATTTTCCCAACAATACAACAATTTTTTATATATAGTACAATAGTAGAAATGTAGCATTTATGTAGTTTACGGTAATTCAACTCAAGACCAACACCTTTTATGCACAAGATTCTATGTCATTCTCCTGGGCATAACCGGTACAAAGACGAATAAATAGCGTCTCTACATCACGTTGTAATCTAGATATATGAGACAACACATTTTGGGCATCGGCAATCTGATGAATGTACTATTCCGGTTTTCTTGTTATTCTATGGCGGTTGTTCGGTGATTTTCTTCATTGATAAACGTTAAACCACCTCAGCTTCGTTATGGAAACAGCGCTGATTGTTTGATATGCAGTACTTAAGATTAACCTCAGGGCCATGTGCCATACAGTGGGACAGGGTATTTTTAGCTGTGGATAATTTGACCTGAATTTGAAGGCTCAAGCCTTGTGTGGCCAATGTGAAATAGGATACACGTTAAAGGCTACAGTTTACATACACAATGTATATCTATAACAATATACTGAAGTGTTAATTATCAATCTAATTTTAATCAGAATTATTTCAGATCAGAACTTGCTGGTAACAATGCCCTAATGCACGTTCATGCCAAAAATCAAGGTTCTAATGTCAATGGTTCTCCTTATTTTGCCGACGAAAGGATTCGGATGGACTGACTGACTCACTCATTACCGGACAATTTGCGATCTGTAGCCTACTTCGTAGGAAAATAGTTTGTTTAATCTGATGGATAATTATATATATACCATGGCAAATGAATATACTTGTTGGCCATTACGGACGCTGTTTGACTGTGACCTATTCGGGTGGAAATAGTTTGATCTTTGCTAGGTGAGAATTATTTCAATATCAGAGACATTGCAGGCACAGATTCGGAGTCAGTACGGTAATCAGAGGTGTACTGTATCTTCGCTTTCAGGACTGCCGATCTGCTACCTCCTATTTTTGTGGGAAGCCCGTTGGTCGAGTGGTTTAGATCGCCGACATATATTGCTGGCCATTAGGTGCCTTACTCTCGGGATCACTGGTTCGAATCCCGCGCGAAACTCGACCAATTTTCAGCTCTAGAATCTGTGCTATACTAAGATAATGTAATCCCAAAATACGGAAAATACTTTTATATTTTGCGATTAATTGTTATCTCTATGTGGTGAGATTGATCTGGTGGACGTTTCGTGCGCAATGCTCGCTCTCTGCACACACCATTGTGATTGTAGTTTGTGTCTGTGCTTAACGTGGTGGAGAACTACTGATGTTTTTCCCGTTTGGGCAAATTCTTCTATGTAACGGTCACATAGTTTATCGCTTTGCATCGGATAAATTAATAAGGCTATTACATCATATCTCTGATATTTGTATCTAATATCGATGAAGCCTGTGATAGGGGCCGTATGGAGATGTCCATGTGAGCAGATGAAGAAAGTTAATTTAAGATACAAATCATCGCAGGAATATTTTTTAGATATGGAGTCAGACAATTGGCCTGTGGGGTGAAAGGACTTCTTGTCTGTACTCCGCCATCTTTTCCCATCAACTTTATATGTTGGATTAAAATTCACCTCACTTAGTGTATTATTTAGCATTATTAGCAGTTTTTTCTTTGGCATACGTCATCGTGCTTCTCAAGCCGCCTAGTACACAATATAGTAAACTAAGAAATTTACAATACAAGATCCTACATAGGATACTTCCTACCAATTCTTTTCTACACAAAATCTCCATCATAGATAACGATATTTGTAACATTTGTGAGAAAGAACGTGAGACTATCGAACACGTGTTCGTATATTGCTCTTATACAAAAACAACATGGTCAGAGCTCGATAACTGGCTCAAAGAAAAAATGGGCATGAGCGGGAACATCACTCCAAAAACCATTATTTTCGGATGCAAAAAAAGCCCAATGTGCATTGAATTCCTTTTTGGTCTTAACTAAACAATATGTATACAGCTGCAAACTTAGGAAGTGTAAACCAAATTTTATACCACTCATGAAAATATTCAAGAATCACTACTTGTTGGTGAAATATAATGAAAATATAAAACAACGGTTGTCACAGCTTGATGAAAAATGGGTTTTATTCAAAGAGGCTCTCACCGCAGGGGACAATGACAATTCGTGAGTGTTGCTGGAGTGATGTTCATTATAGTCAAGTGCATATATATTTCTATAGGATAAATACCATTTTGGTGGCTACAACCTTTTTCTTCTGGGTGATTTTTCTCAAATACTCTCCAAAATAGTGGCAGTTACTCTAGGAAATATTATAATTATCCATTGTACCGTGAACTACCAGGAATATTCGAAATGTGCCAACGGAGGATCGCTTGTATATATGTATATATGTGTATATGAAATTCAGTCAATAATTAAAACAATAAAAAAAATCGCCTCACTTAGTGTATTCTTTAGCATTATTAGCGGTTTTTTCTTTGGCATACGCCATCATGCTCCTCAAGCCTGCCTATGGCAGTATTTAACGTTCCCCAAAGATCGCTTCCCTGCATTACTACAGGCTTTTTTGCATGGTCGAATATGGATAATCCGGTACCAACGTTAAGGTTCAAATAACCATACAAATTTTATCTCGTCTGAAAAATACATTTAACCTTCCATTATATGTCTGGTTTCGCTAATGAAGTCTTCCTGAATTCCAACGTCAATGTTCTGTGTCGGTTGCAATACCTCACCGCAATGCTATACTCAAATCAAGTAATTCAGAATGTTCAAGCAAATTTGCAAACCTTCCATGTAACCAGACAATAACGCAATATCGTTCGCATACATTAAACAATTTAATAAAAGGGTGCTGTGGAAATCTTTGGGAAATTACTGATGTAGATGTTAAACAGAGTTGGACTAATAGGATCCTCTGCTACAAATACATTCTCACGATGCGATTTGTAGTAACAACTCGGCGGGGGAATCCCCCGATATGTAGTATGCAACTAATCGCATGAAATAGGACCGGTTCTATTTCATACGACGTGTAGCATGCGACTAAAATCGTACAAGTGTTCTCACGATGCAACGAAGTTGTATGCTACAAGTTGTTACTACAAATCGCACCGTGAGAATGGGTCTTTAGACGAATCTTATATTTTGTTTTGTCGAAGTTTTGCTTTACAACATAACAATGTATTTATCCGATTGCTGGATCAAAAAAGCGCCCTCTCGACGCATGAAAGAGTCCATGCACCTTGTAATTTTGGATGTTGCAACTCCTCAGTTGATACATGTACTGCAACCGCATCTTATTCATAGCCCAAGTGTGACGGGTCTCCCTTTTCATTAGTACGGAAATCCGCGATTATGCTAAATCATGTATATAATTTATAATGATCAGAAAGGAGAGGTAGGAGGGAACTAACACGGGAATAAAGCACCTGTGGCAATATATCCTTTGATACAAAAAAATAATAGACAAATCTGTGCCTATAGTTACTCGAAAGATGTATAATTAAACGAATAGTGACTGAGGATCCTGCCTTTTAGAAGAATTAAAGAACTTCCAATATACATCTCTGGTAGATATTTTTGTCCCTGGGGCAGAAAATCGTATCCTGTCATTAGCTGGATATATGATTCTACACCATCCTTTTAGGACAGTGACTTATATAGCGAGAGTCAGATCCGACATTCCATGTACAGCCCGCTTCAATAATCGAAATACCTCATTCGTATGACACCATGAAACTGTCAAACATGATATTGGAATGGTCCCTAGCCCCCAGTAAAGGGGAAGTGGACACATCATATGAAACGTAGCGCCAGAGATCTTCCACGCCACGATTGTATGCTCAGTGGTTATGCATGCAAACGCCTCCTTGTTGCAACAAACCGTCGAAATACAAACCACCCTGCAAGAATATTATTCACACACTGTATAACACATAGTCTCCTAAACTTAATACACGGGGATGAGTCTGTGACAGGAACATTATAGCAAACCAACCACTTTCTATGGGTAAAAACTTTTTAACTTTATTCACTGGTGAAGATTCTCTGCAGCTCCAAACATCGCTTTCGAACCTGTTTTCAACTCAATTATTTAAAGTGCTAATACAGCGAAATTTTTATTAAATAATTTGATTCTCTATTCTTCATGATTAATTTGCTATATCCTTGAGGAAAATCGGACAAGGAGAAGTTCTTATTTCAAATGGAAAAGGGCGTGCAATTGTGCTCTCAAAAGTGCGACCGTTTTCATTGGCTTTGTTTACAAAAGTATATATGCATGACGTCATAAGTACCGATCGTCAGCTTGAGTCTTGGCTCAGCATGGCGGGCAGTGTTGGAGGGAAGCAAACCCATCTTCGTGGCCAATTTTACTGGTTTGTTCAATAACAATTTTGAATTTAATGTTCATCGGGAAATTGAGCATGACAAGGGAAACTGTTTATTATTAGACATACGTGTGAATGAATATAGACTGACCGTTATCAATGTGTATGGCTGCCCGGTTATTGGACACTTTTATGAATAAGAGTCTGTAGGTCGGCCATGCAACCACGTATGTCCGAGAAAGTAACACTGGATAAAGGACTACATCTTTAGTGATAAATCGTCATAAAAAATATTGAAGAAAAAATGCGGCGAGAGACTGGGAATAGTTGAAACGCCGGGATCATCCACGGTATGAACATGCAAGTTTGCGCCCAATTATTGGACAATTTTTCAGTGATGGATTTATTTGAAACTAATCCACTTACTGTCAAATTGTTTGTCCCACAGTCTTTAGTAAACCTTCAAGAATATTTAAACATGAATCTGCACTGTAGCCCACAAATGAGTTTTGGAATAGCGTCGAAGATTGAACCCGGTCCCAAATTTTGCAGTTTTTGGGAGTGTCCATTTTCCTTGGCTGTCAATCAGTGCTGTTGCCAGTGTGAGCTACATGTGCTATCGTAAACTGGCTGCTCCCGGTATTCTTCTATTTTTAGACGGAGTGGCGGGGAGAAATATACATCGTCTGTCAAACGTCGGTCGCGTTGCACACTGAGATTCAGAATGAAGGTTCTCTTTTTTTGTGGGAACATTTTCAATTAATTTCGTTGAATTAAACTGAGAAACTTGAAGAAATTTTCTGACGGATTTTTTTACCCAATTTTGTGACACTATTTCCGACCCGCACGAGGGCTAAACGTGCACAAATTCCGTGAGTAAACAGAAATTTATCAGCATGTCTTTGTAACTCAACTGTAAAATTAAATTTGTATTACAGTTGTCATGTAAAATATTCCCAGAAAATAGCTCCGCTGGGTCTAGGTGTCCAATAATAGGGCCTGTCCAATAACCGGGCAGTCATGCTAATGAAGCCGCGACCGAGCGAAGCCTACCGTGTGCAACCAGGCTAAATTGAATTCATTGCCATAGAAAGGACTTAGCTCTCTAGATTTGTATCTTATGCTTATGAACAGGTACAATAAAAGCGTACCTGAGATACAACACATATCACGAATCGTTAGATTCTTGGTATGTGCTTTAGAATAGGTTAACTGGAATTACAACACCTATAAGGGAAGTGGGAAGAGGTGCCGACATACTGACAGAGCCACATGACTTCGCAGTATAGTCTTCCGGTTAACCTATTCTAAATCACATACTAATAATCTAACGATTCGTGATATGTGTTGTATCTCAGGTACTGAGACTATCTCAGACTATACTGTGAAGTCATGTGGCTCTGTCAGTATGTCGGCACCTCTTCCCACTTCCCTTATATGTGTTGTAATTTCAAATTCCACTGAGCAGTTCCATTATTATTACACATTTTGATCAAATTAATTACCTAGAATCTGGACTCTATATAAATGTGTTTTGTATGATTTTTATAAAATTTATCTGCCAGTATCCGCATTTTGTTTGCTTGCATGAATGCATAGGCTGTACGGTGTATCACTTATCATTACACGGTAGGATTTCCAACTCCAAGAAAATAACGAAGATCGATCTTCATTATCCCCAGATTCTCACATATATATGTTTTCTTCTTCACATTACAATCAACTTTATATTAGATCTAAAAACATAATATTATATGCTCTAAATTGGAATGAAAACTATCACGTCGTCCCTCGCCGAGGTCCGCGTGCTGCCAAAAGCAAAAACAACTGCAGGGAAGTTTTCGGTCTTCAATTTCACATTCCGGTTTTCTTGTGCAAAAAAGTGAAGGCTTTATGCAAGAATTTCTTCCATTCAATCTAGATATATATTCTATTTGCGTTCCACAATATGATCTGTTATGAAAGCAAATGTATACTGTTGATAAGTTTGGGCGGTATGAGAAAAGAAAAAGCTAATCAAAATTGTTGAATAATATTTTTTTATCAGAATTTATGTTTGTCTTATATATTTTTCTGTGCTATCGGTAAAACTATCTTGCACCCTTCTCGTTTATTATCACATTAGACAATGTTTTAGTATTATGTTGTTTGAATCTTCTTTAGTTGAAATGTTTGAAATGTTAGTTTTATCGGTATGTGAACTCCAATTTAATATTTTAGTATTTCTGAAATTATGTCAGTGCATGGCATCGAGAAAGCTCTGTGCTCACTAATCTTTTCACTTACCCGGTTGTCGGCATGCTCGTGTATTCAACATGCAGTTGCTCAGACGATACAAACTTTGGAGATTTTTTAAATAATTTCTAATGCCACGGGAATATTTTTTATGACAAATAATTGCATAGACAGAGTTTGGAATATATTGTGAGTTTCGACAGCTAATGTGTTATATTAATAACTGATAAATCCATGAAAGCCCCGTTCCCTCGTATGTGAATCGGACAGTAACTGCATGCATTCGTCCAACGGTACTTGACCACGAATTAAAATTATTAAGGTAAATAAATCATTGTAAGTGGTCATGCAGGGACATGTGGCCGACTGGATTCTTTCTTTCATTTCTGGCACGTTACCATACGAAGACAGTGCTGGATATTGAGAGTATTAACTCAACAACAATGTGAATTAAGTCTATGGAGATTGGTCTTGTCTCTTGCAGGAAACAAGCCTATGTTTATGTATACTATGATTGTCTTTTTGAATTTGGTGCTAATACTGTTATATGGAATATGGAATAGATCTTTGGATTATGGACGCGGATATTCTCTAATGGACGACGGCTGAATAATGAATGACGGACTAGACGCTTGTAATTCGCCATATGCTACGCATATCGCTGGCTTGCTCGTCGACCGGCATGTCATACTTATGACGTCACACACACGAAACCATGGCGACCGTAAATGTCGCACTTTATCTGCTAACCCCCCTTGTGTTTCGTAGCAAAATATAATATCTTCCTGTTTAAAACTCTCTGTGAGAATTTTATTAACTTAAACCAGAAATCCCAAACCGTAAAATTTCGTGATAAAAATGAAATTGACAATTTCGCTGCATTAACACTTTAAGATTGCATCGATTAATGATATTAGCGTAGAATCCGTCCGTTGGACGGTAATTCGCCTTGTTTAATCCTCTCCTATCCTGTGCGGTCGGTCTCGGATGTTAAATGGACATGGATTAGGGCTTTTATCAAATTGGTTATTGAGATAACCCATCAGAAGAAATGGGGCATGTTGTTTTGGTTTTGGTATTACTCGCATGAGACAAACTATAAAACCGGCCTAAGCTCTTGGAAGTTCTGCTGATAAAGCGAGGATTTTTGAACTTCGCTTCTCGTTTTTTTTGTTGGGTCACATGGTTTCTTGTCAGAACGTCGGCATTTTTTGCGCCACGTATATGATGAGTTTTAATTTAATCACAGACAGCATGACAATATATCAGATTCCGGGTCCATTGGTATACTGTCTCATCAGAGCCCTTCGATACAACTGCACATGGATGGATCCCTTGTATTCAGTATTTAAAGCATTACTCAAAATTTGCCTCAAATAAGTTGCCGGTAGAGAAATCGTCATCTGAATCGATCTAGTAGTCAGGTCCTACTTGAAAGCCACGAATTCTGAGAAATATATCAGGAAAGAAAACAAAATCTGATTATTCTTAAAATTAACCGATTCACATGAAGTTGAGGACAGTTTCTGGAGAGATTCGAACTATGCGGCAGTACAGCCTTCAGAAGGTAGAGACGTCATGTAGGAGGCTATTGTCTGAGTCTTTGTGCAGCTGAAAAGGCTCAAGTCTAGACATATTGTTGTACCCAGACTTCGCTATTGTATGCTTTGTCTCGTGATTCTTACATGGAGTATGAACCCTTCAGAAGCACACCCCCTAACAACTGCGCCAAGAGGAATGACCTGACATACTAAGGGATGGCTATACTAAGATAGTGTAATCCCAAAAAACGGAAAATACTTTTATATTTTGCGATTAATTGTTATCTCTATGTGGTGAGATTGATCTGGTGGACGTTTCGTCCCCAATGCTCGCTCTCTGTATACAACATTGTGATTGTAGTTTGTGTCTGTGGTTAACGTGGTGGAGAACTACTGATGTTTTTCCCGTTTGACCAAATTCTTCTATGTAACGGTCACATAGTTTATCGCTTTGCATCGGATAAATTAATAAGGCTATTACATCATATCTCTGATATTTGTATCTAATATCGATGAAGCCTGTGATAGGGGCCGTATGGAGCGATCATTCAAGATGTCCATGTGACCAGATGAAGAAAGTTAATTTAAGATACAAATCATCGCAGGGATATTTTTTAGATATGGAGTCAGAAATTTGGCCTGTGGGGTGAAATGACTTCTTGTCTGTACTCCGCCATCTTTTCCCATCAACTTTATATGTTGGATTAAAATTCACCTCACTTAGTGTATTATTTAGCATTATTAGCAGTTTTTTCTTTGGCATACGTCATCGTGCTTCTCAAGCCACCTAGTACACAATATAGTAAACTAAGAGATTTACAATACAAGATCCTACATAGGATACTTCCTACCAATTCTTTTCTACACAAAATCTCCATCATAGATAACGATATTTGTAACATTTGTGAGAAAGAACGTGAGACTATCGAACACGTGTTCGTATATTGTTATTATACAAAAACAATATGGTCAGAGCTCGATAACTGCCTCAAAACAAAAAGTGGGCATGAGCGGGAACATCACTCCAAAAACCATTATTTTCGGATGTAAAAAAACCAATGTGCATTGAATTACTTTTTGGTCTTAACTAAACAATATGTATACAGCTGCAAACTTAGGAAGTGTAAACCAAATTTTATACCACTCATGAAAATATTCAAGAATCACTACTCGTTGGTGAAATATAATGAAAATATAAAACAACGGTTGTCACAGTTAGATTAATAATGGATTTTATTCAAAGAGGCTCTCACCGCAGGGGACAATGACAATTCGCGAGTGTTGCTGGAGTGATGTTCATTATAGTCAAGTACATATATATTTCTATAGAATAAATACCATTTTGTTGGCTACAACCTTTTTCTTCTAGGTGATTTTTCTCAAATACTCTCCAAAATAGTGGCAGTTACTCTAGGAAATATTATAATTATCCATTGTACCGTGAACTACCAGGAATATTCGAAATGTGCCAACGGAGGATCGCTTGTATATATGTATATATGTGTATATGAAATTCAGTCAATAATTAAAACAATCAAAAAAATCGCCTCACTTAGTGTATTCTTTAGCATTATTAGCAGTTTTTTCTTTGGCATACGTCATCATACCCCTCAAGCCTCCCTATGGCAGTATTTAACGTTCCCCAAAGATCGCTTCCCTACATTACTACAGGCTTTTTTGCATGGTCGAATATGGATAATCCGTTACCAACGTTAAGGTTCAAATAACCATACAAATTTTATCTCGTCTGAAAAATACATTTAACCTTCCATTATATGTCTGGTTTCGCTAATGAAGTCTTCCTGAATTCCAATGTCAATGTTCTGTGTCGGCTGCAATACCTCACCGCAATGCTATACTTCTTTTGGAATATTTTATCGCTTTTGATAAAATCAAGTAATTCAGAATGTTCAAGCAAATTTGCAAAACCTTCCATGTAACCAGACAATAACGCAATATCGTTCGCATACATTAAACAATTTAATAAAAGGGTGCTGTGGAAAATCTTTGGGAAATTACTGATGTAGATGTTAAACAGAGTTGGACTAATAGGATCCTCTGCTACAAATACATTCTCACGATGCGATTTGTAGTAACAACTCGGCGGGGGAATCCCCCGATATGTGGTATGCAACTAATCGCATGAAATAGGACCGGTTCTATTTCATACGACGTGTAGCATGCGACTAAAATCGTACAAGTGTTCTCACGATGCAACGAAGTTGTATGCTACAAGTTGTTACTACAAATCGCACCGTGAGAATGGGTCTTTAGACGAATCTTATATTTTGTTTTGTCGAAGTTTTGCTTTACAACATAACAATGTATTTATCCGATTGCTGGATCAAAAATGCACCCTCTCAACGCATGAAAGATTCCATGCACCTTGTAATTTTGGATGTTGCAACTCCTCAGTTGATACATGTACTGCAACCGCATCTTGTTTATAGCCCAAGTGTGACGGGTCTCCCTTTTTATTAGTACGGAAATCCGCGATTATGCTAAATCATGTATATAATTGTTAATGATCAGAAAGGAGAGGTAGGAGGGAACTAACACGGGAATAAAGCACCTGTGGCAATATATCCTTTGATACAAAAAAATAATAGACAAATCTGTGCCTATAGTTACTCGAAAGATGTATAATTAAACGAATAGTGACTGAGGATCCTGCCTTTTAGAAGAATTAAAGAACTTCCAATATACATCTCTGGTAGATATTTTTGTCCCTGGGGCAGAAAATCGTATCCTGTCATTATCTGGATATATGATTCTACACCATCCTTTGAGGACAGTGACTTATGTAGCAAGAGTCAGATCCGACATTCCATGTACAGCCCGCGTCAATAATCGAAATACCCCATTCGTATGACACCATGAAAATGTCAAACATGATATTGGAATGGTCCCTAGCCCCCAGTAAAGGGGAAGTGGACACATCATATGAAACGTAGCGCCAGAGATCTTCCACGCTACGATTGTATGTTCAGTGGTTATACATGCAAACGCTTCCTTGTTGCAACAAACCGTCGAAATACAAACCGCCCTGCAAGAATATTATTCACACACTGTATAACACATAGTCTCCTAAACTTAATACACGGGGATGAGTCTGTGACAGGAACATTATAGCAAACCAACCACTTTCTATGGGTAAAAACTTTTTAACTTTATTCACTGGTGAAGATTCTCTGCAGCTCCAAACATCGCTTTCGAACCTGTTTTCAACTCAATTATTTAAAGTGCTAATACAGCATAATTTTTATTAAATAATTTGATTCTCTATTCTTCATGATTAATTTGCTTTTTCCTTGAGGAAAATCGGACAAGGAGAAGTTCTTATTTCAAATGGAAAAGGGCGTGCAATTGTGCTCTCAAAAGTGCGACCGTTTTCATTGGCTTTGTTTACAAAATTATACATGCATGACGTCATAAGGACCGATCGTCAGCTTGAGTCTTGGCTCAGCATGGCGGGCAGTGTTGGAGGGAAGCAAACCTATCTTCGTGGCCAATTTTACTGGCTTGTTCAATAAAAATTTTGAATTTAATGTTCATCGGAAAATTGAGTATGACAAGGGAAACTGTTTATTATTAAACATACGTGTGAATGAATATAGACTGACCTTTATCAATGTGTATGGACCTAGCATGACTGCCCGGTTATTGGACACTTTTTATGAATAAGAGTCTGTAGGTCGGCCATGCAACCACGTATGTCCGAGAAAGTAACACTGGATAAAGGACTACATCTTTAGTGATAAATCGTCATAAAAAATATTCAAGAAAAAATACGGGGAGAGACTGGGAATAGTTGAAACGCCGGGACCATCCACGGTATGAAAATGCAAGTTTGCGCCCAGTTATTGGACAATTTTTCAGTGATGGATTTATTTGAAACTAATCCACTTTCTGTCAAATTGTTTGTCCCACAGTCTTTAGTAAACCTCCAAGAATATTCAAACATGAATCCGCACTGTAGCCCACAAATGAGTTTTGGAATAGCTTCGAAGATTGAACCCAGTTCCAAATTTTGCAGTTTTTGGCAGTGTCCATTTTCCTTGGCTGTCAATCAGCGCTGTTGCCAGTGTGAGCCACATGTGCTATCGTAAACTGGCTGCTCCCGGTATTCTTCTATTTTTAGACGAAGTGGCGGAGAGAAATATACATCGTCTGCCAAACGTCGGTCGCGTTGCACACTGAGATTCAGAATGAAGGTTCTCTATATTTGTGGGAACATTTTCAGTTAAATTTCGTTGAATTTAATCAAACCTGCAATCAGGAATGAAACTGAGAAACTTGAGGAAATTTTCTGACGCATTTTTTTACCCAATTTTGTGACACTATTTCCGACCCGCACGAGGGCTAAACGTGAACAAATTTCGTGAGTAAACAGAAATTGATCAGCATGTCTTTGTAACTCAACTGTAAAATTAAATTTGTATTACAGTTGTCATGTAATATTCCCAGAAAATAGCTCCGCTGGGTCTAGGTGTCCAATAATAGGGCCTGTCCAATAACCGGGCAGTCATGCTAATGAAGCCGCGACCGAGCGAAGCCTACCGTGTGCAACCAGGCTAAATTGAATTCATTGCCATAGAAAGGACTTAGCTCTCTAGATTTGTATCTTATGCTTATGAACAGGTACAACAAAAGCGTACCTGAGATACAACACATATCACGAATCGTTAGATTCTTGGTATGTGCTTTAGAATAGGTTAATTGGAATTACAACACGTATAAGGGAAGTGGGAAGAGGTGCCGACATACTGACAGAGCCACATGACTTCGCAGTATAGTCTTCCGGTTAACCTATTCTAAAGCACATACCAATAATCTAACGATTCGTGATATGTGTTGTATCTCAGGTACTGAAACTATCTCAGACGATATTGTGAAGTCATGTGGCTATGTCAGTATGTCGGCACCTCTTCCCACTTCCCTTATATGTGTTGTAATTCAAATTCCACTGAGCAGTTCCATTATTATTACACATTCTGATCAAATTAATTACCTAGAATATGGACTCTATATAAATGTGTTTTGCACGATTTTTATAAAATTTATCTGCCAGTGTCCGCATTTTGTTTGCTTGCATGAATGCATAGGCTGTACGGTGTATCACTTATCATTACACCGTAGGATTTCCAACTCCAAGAAAATAACGAAGATCGATCTTCATTATCCCCAGATTCTCACATATATATGTTTTCTTCTTCACATTACAATCAACTTTATATTAGATCTAAAAACATAATATTATATGCTCTAAATTGGAATGAAAACTATCACGTCGTCCCTCGCCGAGGTCCACGTGCTGCCAAAAGCAAAAACAACTGCAGGGAAGTTTTCGGTCTTCAATTTCACATTCCGGTTTTCTTGTGCAAAAAAGTGAAGGCTTTATGCAAGAATTTCTTCCATTCAATCTAGATCTATATTTTATTTGCGTTCCACAATATGATCTGTTATGAAAGCAAATGTAAACTGTTGATCAGTTTGGGCGGTAGGAGAAAAGAAAAAGCTATTCAAAATTGTTGAATAATATTTTTTTATCAGAATTTATGTTTGTCTTATATATTTTTCTGTGCTATCGGTAAAACTATCTTGCACCCTTCTCGTTTATTATCACATTAGACAATGTTTTAGTATTATGTAAATATTTCGGAATAATGTTGAACTAATTTCATGTTTATTTTTTAATTCAGATACTCCCGAGAGACTCGTTTTTCAATGTTGTCTTTGTCTTGTTTGGTGAGTTTTGTTGTTGTTTGCATCTTCTTTAGTTGAAATGTTAGTTTTCTCGGTATGTGAACTCCAATTTAATATTTTAGTATTTCTGAAATTATGTTAGTGCATGGCATCGAGAAAGCTCTGTGCTCACTAATCTTTTCACTTACCCGGTTGTCGGCATGCTCGTGTATTCAACATGCAGTTGCTCAGACGATACAAACTTTGGAGATTTTTTAAATAATTTCTAATGCCACGGGAATATTTTTTATGACAAATAATTGCATAGACAGAGTTTGGAATATATTGTGAGTTTCGACAGCTAATGTGTTATATTACTAACTGATAAATCCAGGAAAGCCCCGTTCCTTCGTATGTGAATCGGATAGTAACTGCATGCATTCGTCCAACGGTACTTGACCACGAATTAAAATTATTAAGGTAAATAAATCATTGTAAGTGGTCATGCAGGGACATGTGGCCGACTGGATTCTTTCTTTCATTCCTGGCACGTTACCATACGAAGACAGTGCTGGATATTGAGAGTATTATCTCAACAACAATGTGAATTAAGTCTATGGAGATTGGTCTTGTCTCTTGCAGGAAACAAGCCTATGTTTATGTATACTATGATTGTCTTTTTGAATTTGGTGCTAATACTGTTATATGGAATATGGAATAGATCTTTGGATTATGGACGCGGATATTCTCTAATGGACGACGGCTGAATTATGAATGACGGACTAGACGCTTGTAATTCACCATATGCTACGCATATCGCTGGCTTGCTCGTCGACCGGCATGTCATACTTATGACGTCACACACACGAAACCATGGCGACCGTAAATGTCGCGCTTTATCTGCTAACCCCCCTTGTGTTTCGTAGCAAAATATAATATCTTCCTGTTTAAAACTCTCTGTGAGAATTTATTAACTTAAACCAGAAATCCCAAACCGTAAAATTTCATGATAAAAATGAAATTGACAATTTCGCTGCATTTGTACTTTAAGATTGCATCGATTAATGATATTAGCGTAGAATCCGTCCGTTGGACGGTGATTTACCTTGTTTAACCCTCTCCTATCCTGTGCGATCGGTCTCGGATGTTAAATGAACATGGATTAGGCCTTTTATCAAATTGGTTATTGAGATAACCCATCAGAAGAAATGGGGCATGTTGTTTTGGTTTTGGTATTACTCGCATGAGACAAACTATAAAACCGGCCTAAGCTCTTGGAAGTTCTGCTGATAAAGCGAGGATTTTTGAACTTTTGTCGGGTCACATGGTTTCTTGTCAGAACGTCGGCATTTTTTTGCGCCACGTATATGATGAGTTTTAATTTAATCACAGACAGCATGACAATATATCAGATTCCGGGTCCATTGGTATACTGTTTCATCAGAGCCCTTCGATACAATTACACATGGGTGGATCCCTTGTATTCAGCATTTAATGCATAACTCAAAATTTGCCTCAAATAAGTTGCCGGTAGAGAAATCGTCATCTGAACCGATCTAGTAGTCAGGTCCTACTTGAAAGCCACGAATTCTGAGAAATATATCAGGAAAGAAAACAAAACCTGATTATTCTTTAAATTAACCGATTCACATGAAGTTGGGAACAGTTTCTGGAGAGATTGGAACTATGCGGCAGTACAGCTTCAGAAGCACACCCTCTAACAACTGGGCCAAGAGGGATGACCTGACAAACAATATAGTTTCCAAAAGTACAGACGGCTGTCAAGCTATTTTCACATGCAGGCTTACATTCGGGTCTATCGACATTATATCACACGGACATTTATTACTTCTGAATCTTTTCTAAATTATAGACTTTGGTTCCCAATAACCATTGTCCTATATTGCATATGGGAATTCCTTCATTTTAAACAGGTTCTCTTATTCGACAGACTTACATGTACATGAGCAGTGTGACTAACGCCACAGGACCTACGAAGTAGAGTAGACATTAGGACTCGAACGCGAACTGAACTCTTGGAAATCCCCAACCCGAGTTGAAATCCTGCCTATATTAAGATGGGCACCGCCGAAGTCAGAATCGCCAGTGATTTTCATCAAAAATCACCAGAAATTGTCATCAAAAGTAGGTCAGCTCAGAACTTGTTGGTAACAGTCTCCTAATGCGCCTTCATTCCAAAAATAAATAACGATCGCCGATTTAATTTTACAATTTTTTAACTAAAGGAAACAGATTGAATAATAAAGGTTCAGTAGATTTCAAGCTTTACGTGTGAAAATACATTTACATCTCTTTAATGGTTTTCAGTGCCCTTGTCCAGGATCAAAACAACGTTTTGAATCACATTATTTTCCCAACAATACAACATATTTTTATATATAGTACTATAGTAGAAAGGTTGCATTTATGTAGTTTACGGTAGTTCAACTCAAGACCAACACCTTCTCTGCACAAGATAATAATGATTCTATGTCATTCTCCTGAGCATAACCAGTACAAAGACGAATAAATAGCGTCTCTACATCACGTTGTTATCTAGATATATGAGACAACACATTTTGGGTATCGGCAATCTGATGAATGTACTATTCCGGTTTTCTTGTTTCACATTATATTCTATGGCGGTTGATCGGTGATTTTCTTCATTGATAAACGTTAAACCACCTCAGCTTCGTTGTGTGAATCGGAATTGCATTGCTGTGACACACAAACACACTCCGTGGCAGTGATTCTGTATCCCCTAATCAAGGAATCAAAATGGATCAAGATTTGAAATGACAAGAAAAATTTTGACATATTTTGTTTACACATTTAATTTTTTGTTTAAATTATATCCAAATGTGATATATAGTCAATATTCAAGAGGTACAAAAAAAAACTCACATCATGATCAAAGTTACTTTATCTAGTTGAATTCTACCCAAAGAAAATAAATTAAGACCCTTTAAACATGCCGTCATGGCTTTGTTTCACCCTCAGTAAACTTTTATCATTGTTGCTCACACAGACTAATCTGAAGGATGATACCACATCTTTCTTTCTTCTGCTGGGTTATTGCACCATGCTGACTTAATTGGCTGATGTAGGATATTTCACCACCAGTGGGTAATTTGACCTGAATTTGAAGCCTGATGTGGTCAGTGATGAAATGTTTGGATGTGGAATAGGATACACGTTGAAGGCCACAGTTTACATATATCTATAACAATATACTGAATTGTGTATATTGAGGCTGGCAAGTTGGTAATAGCGGTGTAGATAAATGCACTAACAAATGATGGAAAATTAGCATTTCCTATTTCATAAAAACAATTACAGATGGCATATCCCACCAGATTTTGTACTGTGTTGTATATACAGTGAAACATACAGCCAAGGGGTCCCGATGGGCATGACAGTGTACTCGCTGAGCCATCAATAAATAATTAAAAAAATAATTATAAATCAAATTTTCATCGGATTCTGTCAGCTCAGAACTTGCTGGTAACAATGCCCTAATGCACGTTCATGCCAACAATCGAGGTTCTAATGTCAACGGTTCTCCTTATTTTGCCGACGAAAGGATTCGGATGGACTGACTGACTGACTGCCTCACTGACTCATTACCGGACAATTTGCGATCTGTAGCCTACTTCGTAGGAATAAAGGCGAGTACGCAAGGTCAGTTTTTAAACGTTTACGCCTGATATTTGATAATTTTAGTCAACCCTAATTTTTCCTAGGCCTCATATGCTTATGCCCGAGGAAAGGGATACATGCATTTAATCCGTTAGCTCTATAATTTCCTCAACGTAATTTGTTCGAATCGCTCCGGATTGCCGATCTTTCTATAAACTGGGTCAAGACAGTATACACTTAGCACTCTTGGTCCTAAACCTACCAAATTTGTCCTCTGTAATTTGCATCCATTTGTCGAGTTCTCCGTCTTCCATTCACCTCTTATTAACTCGCCACCATCATCAATTAAATAATACCAGGCATCTATCTATCGTTCTAGATTCACACCTGAAGATGCCCGTAACAGGTAATTACTCTGATTGTTAACTTTCTATAAACCAAACTCTATTATTTGAATACCCTCGTATGTATAAATGACTAATACATACTGACAGACAAATAACACCTACCCGAAAGTTATCCGTTCCACGGAAACAGCCCTTGAATGAATCCGGGGAGTTATTTTGCTATTACATATATATGAAATATATCTATGCCAGTCTGAAAACAGTATACATTAAATAACAGCAAATTAAATAAATATAGAAATTATAGTTTGTTTATTCTGATGGAAAATGGATAGATTTGTCCAATATATAGTACTATCATGATATATACTAAAGCCTCCTTTTGACGAATCCTCTCGTCACATTGGTCATAGTCAAAGATATGGTAATACAAGCATAAGATCAGACATTTAGTAGTCAACCGTCCTCCGTAAATAATCTCCGTAATCAAAAAATCTTATTCAAAAGACACGGTTAACTCCAAAATATTAGTTAGCGAGTGGTAATGGGTCGCAAAAGGCCTTATTTTAGGATTTTAATTCACCCCACTATATACAGCATGATGTTGTTTACTGAATTTGGGCTATACATTTGGAGGTGGGGAAAGTTTTCATCTTAACCGCCCAAGAAGAAACATATGCAGGCAAGAGTATTATATTGCAATAACACCAACTACAACAAATTCGGCAAGCGGGTCTATCGACATTATATCACACGGACATTTTTTATTACTGCTGCTTCTTTCTTAAATTATGAACTTTAGTTCCCAATAACCATTGTCCTATTGCATGTGGGCATTCCTTCGTTTTCAGAAGGTTCTGTTATTTGACAGACTTACATGTATAAAGGCGAGTACGCAAGGTCAGTTTTTAAACGTTTACGTCTGATATTTGATAATTTTATCCAACCCTAATTTTTCCTAGGCCTCATATGCTTATGCCCGAGGAAAGGGATACATGCATTTAATTCGTTTGCTCTATAGTTTCCTCAACGTAATTGTTCCACTCGCTCCAGATCGTATAAATTTGGTCACGACAGTACACCTAGCACTCCTGGTCGTAAACCTACCAAATTTGTCATCTGTAATTTGCATCCAGTTGTCGAGTTCTCCGTCTTCCATTCGCCTCTTATTAACTCGCCGTCATCATCAATTAAATAATAACAGGCATCTATTTGCCTTTCTAGATTCACACCTGAAGAAGCCCGTAACAGGTAATTACTCTGATTGTTAACTTCCGATAAACCAACCTCTATTATTTGAATACCGTCGTATGTATAAGTGAGTAATTCATACTGACAGATAATTAGCACCTACCCAAAATTGCCCATTACCTAAGTTATCCATTCCAAGGAAATAGCCCTTGAATGAATCCGGGGATTTATTTTGTGTTAGTTTATGCTAGAACATATATATGAAATATATCAATGCAAGTCTGAAAACAGTATGCATGTCTCCGTATATTGAAAATCTAAAAAAATAGTAAAGTAAATAAATATAGAAATAGTTTGTTTATTCTGATGGATAATTACCAGTATACCCTGACAAATGGATAAACTTGGCCAATATATATTTATGATATATATACTAAATCCTCCTTTTGACGAATCCTCTCGTGTCATTGTCTTACAAGCATAAGAACAGGCATTTAGTAGTCAACCATTCTCGATAGACAATCGCCTCATCCTTATTCAAAAGACATTGTTAACACCAAAATTTTAATAGGGGAGCGGCATTGGATCGAAAAAGGCCTTATTTTAGGATTTTAATTCATCCTCACTGCATACAGCATGCTGCTGTTTACTAAATTTGTGCTATAGATTTTGGGGGTGGGCAAAGTTTTTATGTCAACCATCCAGGAAGAGACATGTCCGGACAACACTATTATATTGCAATACCACCAAGTTATCGTACAACAACTTCGGCCAGTTTGACAAAAATTGGGCAAATCTTTGCTGTAATCTCAACTGTCTCACAATCAAATGCTGTTTTATGTTCTACACGAGGGCACAGCAACCAATACTTCAATACATTTGAAAGTATATTTGCCTACATCAATCTTTCATATTCGTGAAAGGCAACAACTGCTTCGGGAGGCTCACGTTCCCCTTCTTCTTTCTCTTTTTGTGACTTTTTGAATTACCAATGCGCTAATACAGTGTGATCTCTAGATTTGACACATTTTCCATCCGCCGATCTCACATGACCTTCAGGCACTTTGCAATCCATTATAGGATATATGAAAGCTAGAGACATTGTATGGAAGATTTATGGGGAACGGTGAAATAGTAATGTGAAATGTCTGGCAAATGTATGGGAAAACATAGGATTCTCAGGACTGTAAGGCAGATGTGTGGAATATGTATGTGATTTACTAAAAATACCATGTCCACTTGTATGGAATATGTATAGAAAAAGGTACAAGAATAAAATGGTGTCATTGTATGGTAAACGTATGGGTTCCTTGAAGTTGAAAGAATGGTGCGCGGACCATACGTGATTACGAGAGTATGTGATCCGGTTACGAAACGCACCAAACGGTACATAGACGAGTTTCTCGCTGTGGATAATCGCTACATAAATGACGCAGTAAAGGATATATATCCACATTCACTGAATTTGAAGGAAACTACAGATGGCCCTCCCGGCACATCATATTTAGACCTATATCTCTATAAAAATGAAACGGTCCTTCTCTCTCGTCGACTTTATGACAAAAGAGATGATTACAATTTGGACATTGTAAACTATCCATTTCTGGATATTAATATTTCAGTGGGACTTGCATATGGCGTATACGTATCACGCCTAGTAGCATTTGCTAGATCCAGTGTTAAATGTGACGATTTTAATCAACGTCACAAAACATTGTTGCAGAAACTTATAATACAGGGCTGTACCACCAAGCGCCTCCACTCAAAGTTTCTCAAATTTGGCGATACATATCGCATGCTGATAGCAAAATACGAGCGTAGCGTGCAACATCTATGGCGTTACTTGTGTCTAATTCCACTTAACCCGGGACGAGAGGCCGTATGAACCCATGTAAATCAAGATCATCATGGTGCTCATATGAACAGCTACAATCAAAGCGCGACTGATATACATAATTCTCCAGATGACTTTACAACGAATATCATATGGATTCAGATTTCTGATCAGCGATACGGATTTAATATTTTTGGAACATCAGGATGTCTTGCCGGCATCAATGAAAACTGTTGACCGCTTCTTTGTTGCAGAAAATTAGCATATGTTTATGTATACTAGGATTATCTTTTAGAATTTGGTTCTAATGCTGTTATATGGAATATGGAAAAGGTTTTTGGATTATGGACGCGAATATTTTTTATTGGGGGACGGCTGAATTATGAATGACGGACCAGCCGCTTGTATTTACGATGAAAAAAAAACAGAAGCGCCGGAATGAGTGCGAACTCCAGTAATATGGAAAAAACACTACATTTAAATAGATGAAAAGGGTTAGTATTATGTATTACTTAACTGTGAACCAGAAAATTGAATGTCAAGGAGGTTTGGATTCAGGATACAAGTCAGGATTGTGTAGAAGCCATCATAAATATAACCAAGCCATCTCAAAAGACAACACAACAGAGGCCATTGCAGTCTCCTCCAACTGTTCCGTTTCCTGATGATCAGCATCCTCACAGACTATCGCTGCTCAACAAAAGGGTATAAGACACTTTAATTCCTATTCAATGATAGACTTCCAGTAGCGATGAATCCGGAAGCGAAATCAGGATGTGCATCCAGCAGTGTGAACTCAGTGTGTGACTGTATCAGTGGTTACTTAATGTAGTTGCTTCTTATTGTACCATATAGCCTCTCAGAGTTGCATAGAGTCTTCAGTGGGTCTACTGACCAATACCTGCTTTTTCTTCAAGACCCTCAGAGCTGACATTTCCACTGCGCGTGGGATGATTTTTAATGTTTTTGAAGTGAATAACTCGTATCTCTGGTTATTTGTTTAATTCAGAGTAGTGTGGTTGAAGTAGCAAGCGTCAGATCCAACATTAAATATTCAGCCGTCGTCCATTTCTGCGTCAATAATCGAAGGACCTATTTCATATGACAGCACCAATTCCAAATGTGTATGAAGTATGAATAACGTGGAGACACGATGGTTTCCTGCAAGAGAAACGATCAACAGTTTTCAATTATGCCAGCAACACCTCATGATGTTCTTTACATAACATCTTTTCACTAACCATTATTCTTCATCCAACATGCCCAAAAGAATTTCCAAGTCATTTTCCAGAGTATATATCTCAGTCAGGTTTTAATTGTGACTGTTGATTTGAAGACCACTGATATGTAAAGCTCATATCCAATGGACCCTAGCTCCAGGTTAAACGGTATTAGACACAAATCTTGCATGCTACGGTCGTGATACCGTCACTGTGTGCGGTATTTATCACAGAATTTGAGACACATTGAACGGAGGCATTTTTGGTATAGCCCTGTTCTGATAAGGGGCATTTGAAACCTGGAGTGTCATTGAACAATTATGTGTGTATGGAGTGAGAGCATTATGAATTGGGTGAGGTGTCGTATGTGTGTGTGTGTGTGTGTGTGTTGGTAGGGGGTGTTATAGTCATCAGTTAATTTGAAGGTGTCATCGAACAAGTATGCGTGTTTGAATAAATGTTTATCGAGTAAATATGATTTTCTAGTGTTTTTCATACATCGCGATTACCTCCTGCCAAAGATTTATAATTTTGTTCACAAGTTAAATTGCCCTTTGTGCATGTATGTGGCACATGTCCGTGTGAGGCAAAGGGTATATGCTGCATGGCTATTGCACTTTTTTCAACCACCAATATATGTACAGTATTGAGTCTGCTTTACATAACAGGCAGGCATGTATGAGCTATCCCATCAGCTCTTTTGTTATATGGACTGGTCCATACATGTACCACAAAGTATGAGCTCTACCATACATTTTGTGTGGACATGTATTGGGAAGTCAATTTTTCACAAAGTACCATAAAAATGTCGCGCACGTATGGATGCTACCATAATCTCGCATGAGCATGTATCGGGAATTCAACTTTCCAAACATTACTCATACATGATCTTTTGATACATCGACGGGACCCCATACATATGTCGCACATGTATGGATGCTAACATACATCATGTATGGGCATGTATGATGAAAGCCATTTTCCATACATTAACCATGTATGATCTTCCATTTGGACAGTGTCCCATACATATGCGAGGCATATACGGAATCTATCATACGTACAGAGAAGGCATGTATGGGAATTATTAGGGTATATCTTGTATGGGCACGTATAGGAAACACTTTTTTCCATACATTACCCATACAATGTATATTTATAGAAGGACAGGCCCATACATCTTGTATGGGCATGTGTATAGGAGAAGCTATTTTCCATACATGACCGATACGTGATCGTTCAAATGGACAGCGGCCCAAACCATGTATGAAATCTACCGTACATGCAGGGATCGCATGCATGGGAATTACCTGGATATGCCTTGTGTCGTCAAGCATGGGGGAATCAATTTCCATACAGTACCCATACCTGATCTTTTGATATACGGACAGGCCCATACAGTTTTCATATATACTGTGGAAGTATGTATGGGAATTGTACAGACTGTGCCTCGAAATATTGAGGTGAAGCCATTTACCGTGCGCTTCCCATACACCCCTTTTACAATTATATCTATACCATCATTTCCCATACATGTTGATAATTGCGATACACTAAGACAGTTTAGTTTCAACACATCCATACATTTCACATACATGTTTAGTATAACATTCCCCTTCCAATTTTTTCAAGTTGATGTATGGGGAATGCGCGGAAAATTCCTTTTACATCGCCATACCTTCCCTTACCCATGCATTTTCCGTACGTTTCCCATACATTTTGTTTCGGTTAGTGGATGAACCAGAACCTCGCCAGTGGGCAACTAATTTGAATACAGTTCATAGGACACTGTTTTAATAAGTAGAAAAAATAAGTTGGCTACTTCTTGTAATCATTTTATCTACCCAATTATATAATTTACATATTGTAATTTCTACCCAATCCCAGGAACGTCAAAAAATTGACAGCTGACACGCGCCGATTTGTAGTTTATCAAATTGGGGGTAATTTAGAGCCTATTGGTGGGGTACCAAGAAAGTGGAAGTTTTCGTCATGTTTCTTCAAACTTACTGCTTTCCGCGAGAAGTGGACAGGAACTGTTTTGTTACACATCAGATTATTATTTACAAATTTATCATCGAGGTTTTTTTTGTTATTAATTCTGACCACCTTTGACCTTGCTAATTCGTGAATAATTTTTTTGAAAGCGTTGAAGCATTTTCAGTAGTGGTAAAAGTGTCCATGGTCAGGTCTGGTCAATCATGGTGACAAATCCTGGTAACTATGGTCATCTTCGCAAGGGTAATCTGCGGTGCCAGTTTTCAAAAGTGGTCAACCATTGTCAACAACGGTCGTAGGTATTGTTAATATTAATCAATGACCAAAGTTGACAAATGTACAACCCGGGTTATCCCTGGTTTAACGACCTTCATTTTATAGCGAATTATGCTAGAAGGAATTGTGCTTGAGGACGTGCACTTTTACGAGCCATCGTTATATAAAATACAACGAATTCCCTAGGGTAACTACTGACGATGCGCCACTTTATTTCACACCATAATTTACATCATTCAGTCAATATATAGCCCTTACTCGATCGGTTCCCTTCTCCGAACTTAGTTTTGACATTCCTGGATAATTCTCCGGGTGACATTATTTTTCTAGGTTGTCCAGGCAGTATTATTAGGGTTCATCCGCATATTTTTAAAACCAGACAAAGGCAAACCACAGTGTAGCGATTGGGAAAGTGAATTCAGCCGGCTTATCTAAGTCATATGTCCCTTGTTGCCTATACTATACCGATAATGATCTTTATTTTAAAATTATTCTCGGTGGACTAATTCTTCACGGGAACATAACCAGGGGAATACCGATTTATATGGAATAATACTAAATATGAGCATGCTAATCAAGGAGTACCATGCATGTTTGTTTACGATTGAAATAGAAATCCGAACAGACATGAATACAGGAGGCCATGAACTCCATTCTCCTAATGTATTAAATACCTGATATCAAATGATCACAGTACGAACATATTAGGGTAATCAAATGATAGCAATCACCTTCAAGCTCGATCAAATATCTCTGTCTCGAAAGTGATAGCTTTCAGTTTGCTTAATCCGATTTCTTTTGTACATTTTAAATATCTCTAGCAGAGACTAATTATACTGGTCAGGAACGCAATTTATTAGGCACATTCAGGACAGATGTAGCTCTCTTTTGCAGGTTATTCTACTTTTGTCTGTGGGTACGTGTGATCCACAGGTACGGTGAATTGTGTGCGATAGCATATTTATTTATTTTTATATTTTGTCACCGCAAAACAAGCAGTAGAGTTGATTCTGATTCATTGATTATCAGTAATATATACATTATTGATTCAGAGGCACACTTTCATAAACATCCGGGGCGTTAATTTGGTGAGATCTCTAAAGATTATGCTGACCTCACTGGAAAAATATCTGTTTAGAAATAGACAATAACAACCAAAAGCCTAATTGGAACCGCCAGTTGACTGCTTTAAGTCAGTCTTAATAGTTACACGATGTATTTTCTTTGTCTTAAAATCTTTATTGGGAATCACGGAAATACCCTTTTCCCTAACAAAATGGTACATCAAAAGCGATTTTCCTCCTATCCCTTTCAACTGTCGCGAACTAATATATTGTTGTAAGACATAAATAAGATGAGTTATGTGACAGAATTCATGACGACGTCAGTCTTCATATGACCTGAACGAATTCTTAAAAATATTATCACAGACGGCTTCAGAGAATGGCCATGGGGTTCTTCGAACCATTGTGTATCAAAGTTTCTTAATAAGTTAATCGAAAGATATCTCGTTTGTGATCTTTCTTTCAATTGAAACTTTTATCTGTATGTAATTTTATACTGCTAAAATTGAATTTGTAGTGTCAGATAACCGATTTACGGGATAAATTTGTGCTATTAATTGTGTGTCTGACTAATTAAATCATTTAGCTCTCAATGGTCGTATCCCCATATCCATCGGCACTATCATCCGGTAAAATCATTGTTAGTATTGTTATAATAGTTGCAACGTGTTTTTCACAAACGTCGCATTTTGTCACAATGTGAAACTGCATGAGTCAACGCCATCGATCAAAACTGTTTCATTTTGTCACAATTGCAACGAAAGGTGTTGACGCTGCATGCAGAGTCAACCCATTTTGTCGCACTCGTGACAAAATTTCAGAATTTGTGACAAACGTGTTGCAACTTGATTCAGCTTCAGCAATCTTATTGATGTATATATGGCAATTGTGCGCTCCAACATGGAATATGCCGACCCAGTCTGGTACAATACAAAAGACTCAGGATAGACCAGATTGAAGCAAGTAAAACGCCGAGGCCTATCACTTGCCCTGGGACTATTCTCCACAGAAGGGCGCGAGGCATGCGAAGTTGAAGCTGGAATCATCCCCTACGTTGGAAAAACATAACTGTGAGAGAATGTGGGAAAATAACGTCAAAACAAAATAACATCGCAATTAAAATAGACATGGATCGGTTGGCAAGTACGACAGGAAAGTGACAAACAGGTCACCATTCAGCAATAGCTGGAAGCGATGAGGAGAGCCAGGTAGACATCGATATCAGAAACATAGAAAAAGAGCACACGCAATACCTCCAGTCACCCCTAAAGAAACACTAGCATACTGGGAGACACTCGGATCATCTAAATCAAGAGATTCTGTACAGGAAGAAGAAGCTCAATAGATAATCGCAGACCAAATATTTTCCATTTCGCCTGGTGCCATCGTGGCCTCTACAGATAGTTCCTAGTGAACTCTGGACCCTGTGAGGCAGGTGTGGTAATTTACATGCCCCATTCAACAACACTCATCGAGGTCATCCGAGCAAGCGCAGCAAGAGGTTCTATTATGCTAGCAGAGCTTGTAGCAATATCTTTAATCTTAGAATTTGCAACAGATAACAGAAACAAACAAAACAACAACACTGTGTTCATCCTATCTGATAGCTATAGTAGCCTAGGCATACTATCCCTCGACTGGCAGCAAAAAACAGTTACCTCCCAACCATAACTAAAATAAAAGAAAAATTGAAACATCTCCTGGACCATGTCAGGTACATAGAGGGAAATGGGACTGCTGATCAACTGACAAAGGAAGCAGCAACCCTTGCAAGGCAAATGGACCATACATGAGACATCACATCTCTACAATATATCAAGATTTGGCAGAAACGGTGAGACGAATCCAAATCTGGCCGTCACCTATACGAACCACCTAGTTCAATCAATCAAACCACCCCGGTCAAACTCCAAACTAGAAGACTCTGTACTCTCACAACTCAGCACAGGATACTCCCGACTAAAAAGCTATATTTCAAAGATAGACAAGACCGGCATCATTGAAAACTGTTGACCGCTTCTCTCTTGCAGGATACAAGCCTATGTTTATGTATACTATGATTGCCTTTTTTAATTTGGTGCTAATACTGTTATATGGAATATGGAATAGGTCTTTGGATTATGGACGCGGATATTCTCTAATGGACGACGGCTGAATTATGAATGACGGACCAGACGCTTGTAATCACCAAAATGTACATGTGGAAAATGTGGGAAAATGTACATGTGGGAAATAAGAGACCACCACACTTTATCTTAGAATGCCCCAGATATGAACGAGCCGTGCTAACGACAAAACTGTACACAATTAATGGCGAAATCCACCTACGCCTACCCACCATGTTACTGGGAGCTGGCAGGAAAGAAAGCCGTCTGAAAGACATTCGGCTAACCATCATCCACGAGCTGCTCAATTACATCACAGCCATTGGAAAACTTAAAACGGGTTCAGTCATTGATCATGATCCAAAACCACCCCAATATACAGCACCTGGAGAATTCACTAGTGAAAATAGCACATAGAGATAGGGTACACAGAGATTATATTCTGCGGAGGAACGCCCGAATCAAGGAGGGAGGGAGGGAATTTGGCTTAATGTCGCACTCAAGTTTGTTTCACTCATATGGTGACAGTCAGTTTGGTTGGTGGAGGAAGCCGGAGTACCCGGAGAGAATCGCCGCCCTTCGTCAAGTGACTGACAGACTTTCACACATGGACCAGACGGGCTCGAACCCGTGCCGGTTCAGCGGTGTGAGGCTAGCGGTCACCAGCGAAGCGCCTTAGACCACTCGGCCACCGAGGGCCCCCCGATTCAAGGATCAAGGAACTGCTTCTCATAATGTATTTGCACAAAACTTGTTGAGATGATGCATAGTTTTGGAGATCGTTGGAGCACATTCACGTTAATAACTGTTCGATAACCTTGTAAAGGGATGATATCCAGTGAGTTGCATGGAAATCATTTGGGACACCTATGCCATATGCGCATGTGAGAATAGCTCCTTAGACAAGACGGATTTCTCTGAATATTCGGTGGATAGCCTTGAGAATATTATAGTGGGATTAGGTAGCGGAATAATTGCTAGAAATCCGGACAAAAAGCAACGTGTTTCTTTTTAATACAAACGTTACCACAGAATTAAGTATTATGTTTTCATAATTTGGTGGGGAAATGTTGGCATTTGTGGGAAGTTGATGCTGGGTCGACATCGGGCCTTACAGACTAGTCTTCTGTGTTAAATGCCGTCATTTTCATCTGACGACGATACAGCTCACGAATCCCCAATGTACGAGTTGTCACAGTGAAACAGCTCACCAATTACCAATATACGAGTTGTCAGAGCATTTCCATCATAGCGCTCTAGATTTGTATCTAATACCGCTTATGCCGGTGCTTGGGGCCGTGTGGTCATATCATCCAAGTTGCCACAAGAACAGGTACAATAAAAGCGTACCTGAAATACAACACATATCATGAATCATTAGATTCTTGGTATGTGCTTTAGAATAGGTTAACCGGACGACTATACTGTGAAGTCATGTGGCTCTGTCAGTTTGTCGGCACCTCTTCCCACTTCCCTTATATGTGTTGTAATTTGTATTTATCTAGGTATGTAAGATATCGCGGGAAACTTCGTGGAGAAATCCGAATTTACATTTGTATGAACAATGCATATGTCTTTTGGTGACTTGAGTGTTACAAATAAATTGTATCTAAAATGAAGAATGCTTTATCTGTGCATTACAGTGATTATCATGAGTGTAGATTTATTTGTTGAACTAAACAATTGTTTTGTTTAATTATAAGCTCATATTAACAACCTTCCCCTGATACCGACTGTGTACGAAAATCCCATGGTGATATGGTAATATGGTATCGCGGTCTGCGTTTATGTTAAATTATTGCATTTTCCATGGTTACCCCATGTTTAGGTGTTCAGACTCCCTCGATGCTCATCCATTAACATCAGGTGAGTTAGTTATTTGAGCTGATCTGTCATCACAGCTCCTTTGCTAGCGTATCTAATTACTGTTAAGCCAGTGCTAGTGCCGTGATTTCTTCATAGTCTGCAAATGAACAGCTGCAATAAAAGCGCGGCTGAGATACTACGGGAATCCTCCGCCTTCTACAGTCTGAAGGTGAGGTACCGAGAGAAGCTTTCATGTGAAGTCGTATGGTTGCTTTTTAATCGTCAGACGTCGTCTACTTATCTCACCTCTTACATATCGTCCCAATTCATAGTCTTTGAGGCTGCTCGAAATATTTCGGACGTGACTGAACAGAACAGGTTTTTTTCAAGCCGATCCGTATTGCTCAGTTTATTTGGGGTGCACAAAGGAGAGTTCGGCAAATCGATTTTCTTCGATATAGCCTAAAATTCCAAAGAACCGCCAAGAAATGCCGTTTGTGTTTGGTTATTTCTCTTAACTATGTCAGAAAATATTAAGGTTGTGATCTAATGTTTACAAGCCACCTGTAGATAAAACAATATCTACAGCGTTGACTATTAAACTTTCTAAACCTTTTCCATGGAATGCGTGGCTAAAAGGGCCATTGCAATTTTAATAGGCACCCCCCCCCCTGTGGATGGTTTTAAAATTTGGGAGGGGGGTATATTGCCTGAAAGAATTTTGGGGGGGTGGTTGATGGTGTAAAAATTTGGGAGGGGAGGGTATGTTGTCTAAAAGAATTGGGGGGGGATCGATGGTTAATAATAATGGGGGGGTGTGCTTCACTTTTTGTGTTGGGGGGGTAGTACTCTTGATTGCATGTAAAAGCTTGGGTATTGTATATTGTAATGACACACCCTGTGGGTGGTTTTAATATTGGGAGGGGGGTCTACCGCTGAACCAAAAAATATTGGGGGGGTGGTGATCTACCTCTGAAAGAATTGGGGGGTCTCGCTACCGCTGAAAAAATAAAGGGGAGGGGCAAATATTGCAAATATTGGGGGAGGGAGGGATCATATAAAATGCATAGTATTATTTTTGCTTCAGTCGTTGTATGCGCATCCAGTGAACCTACGGGAGTGAAGTATTCTTCTTATAAATTTGCAACACGATCGGATGATATAATACCACAGCAAATGCCCTCGCCATCATCTCTCGTCGTGGTTCGTCTACCAAAGCTTACGCCATGACAGAAGGCTTGTCTAGATGAATGGACGACAACGGTTTATTTATAGAATCCCGAATCAACTTCTGGAACAGCGTCACATTCGTGACCCTCACGACTTCTGCCATATTTGGGTTACCCAAATGAAACAGCCCGTAATCAATTTATTCACGTGTCTATTTCTTCGCCACAGCTCGCGGGAAGGGAAGAACGCTGCGCATTTATTGGAAAACGGTCGCTCTCAAGCAAGGTCGAAATACACGTTGGATACAGTGTATGGGCCTTGCTATAGGAAGATATGACATCGCAAACTAATTAGTTATTACATTATAATAATCCGGTAAAAAGTTACAGCATATGTGCATGTACCCTGTTGTAATATACATTTAACTGTATATAAATTCCTGCAACATACGCAGGTATGGTTGGCCATCCCTGCCAGAATTCGTCATTTAGAGGCTGCCTCTAAATAATATATACCATGGTATAAAATGCCAAGCCTGCCATAATTCGTATTTAGAGGCTGCCTCTAATTATTTTGTACCATGGTATAAAATCGCCAAGCCTGCCATAATTCCTATTTAGAGGATGCCTCTAATTCATTTTAGCCGTAAGTCGTAAATTTTCGCCTTCTTATTACTTCCACCAATGATATGCGCTTTCACAAATTTGGTGCCATATCTCTACGCTTGTTACAAGTTTACTCATTGGTCAAATTTAATATTCTTGATATGACATCGAGTTGTTTATGACTTACGGCTAAAATGAATTAGAGGCATCCTCTAAATAGGAATTATGGCAGGCTTGGCGATTTTATACCATGGTACAAAATAATTAGAGGCAGCCTCTAAATAGGAATTATGGCAGGCTCGGCATTTTATACCATGGTACAAAATAATTAGAGGCAGCCTCTAAATACGAATTATGGCAGGCTTGGCATTTTATACCATGGTATATATTATTTAGAGGCAGCCTCTAAATGACGAATTCTGGCAGGGATGGCCAACCATACGCAGGCATATACGTGGTTCCCATAAATCATTGAAACTTCCATATAAGCGTCTAGTCCGTCATTCATAATTCAGCCGTCGTCCATTATAGAATATCCGCGTCCATAATCCAAAGACCTCTTCCATATCCATATAACAGTATTAGCACCAAATTGAAAAAGACAATCATAGTATACATAAACATAGGCTGGTTTCCTGCAAGAGAGAAGCAGTCAACAGTTTTCAATGATGCAGACAAGACATCATGATGTTCCAAAAATATCAAATCCGTATCGCTGATCAGTATTCTTAATCCATAATAATCGTTGTAAGTTCGTCATCTAGAGAATGATGTATCTCAGTCACGCTTTGATTGTGACTGTTCATATGAGCACCATGAGGATCTTGAAGTGCATGGGTTCATACGGCCCCTAGCCCCGGGTTAAGCGGAATTAGACACAAGTTACGAAATGTAACGCCATAGATCTTGCACGCTACGTTCGTATTTTGCTATCAGCTATCCATGTCATAAACCCATGTAATATATTTCGTACCCACCATCCTACAATATGATTGGTCAGTGAGATCAGTTCTTTGATGTAAATTTGAGCCAATCAAAAGTTATAATTGACAACGGTAGAGTCGGGCTGCTGCAGTCAGACGACTAGAATGTTCTCATAACAAAAATTCCAGTCCAAAATTCCACGCAATTCATATTTCTATATGGTGTTCACTTTCTTCGAAGTAAATCTCGCGTGTCGAGAAAACACAAAATGTTGACGTCGACTTTTGAAAAGCGACGTCGTTTGGACTCTCGTATGTCTCACGTCGAGTTTTGCAATGTTAAAGAGATGAAGGACTTAAGTAGTATAGTCTACGGAAAAACGGTCGTATTGACCTCTTTGAACTTAAACTTGAGGGATAACTCTTGATTCCCGTGAAGCATCCGACAGGGGGTGCCACCAGCTCAAGAGAGCTCCCCGTAAAAAGGAGGTAACTCTTGATGCACTTTTGTGATTTTGGCAAATGCCGGGTTATCTTCCCTGATTGGAACATTTGCATATTAAATCTACACGGTAAAATGCCTGTATGGGGTATGGATGGTCGGATTGGGTCGTATGAGGTATCAATGTGAAGCAGTCGTGAAGGGGCGTCTGATGGGCTTGGTGTGGAGTTGAAATATCGTCATTCTGCGCATGCGCGGTGGACAAAGTGTTTGAAAATAGACGTTTTAGGGTATAGGGGAGCCACTAATGGTCCGATGGAGTTGAGTGCGGTATCAATGTGAAGCCTATATGAGGGGGCATCCGATGGGGTGGGTGTGGGGTTGGAATATCGTCATTCTGCGCATGTGCGGTAGACAAAGGTTAGACGTTTTGGGATCTAGGGGAGCCCCTAATGGTCCGATGGAGTTGAGTGAGGTATCAATGTGAAGCCTATGGGAGGAGGCATCCGATGGGATGGGTGTGGGGTTGGAATATCCTCATTCTGCGCACGCGCGATAGACCAAAGGTATGGAAATAGACGTTTTGAGATCTAGAGGAGCCCCTAATGGTCCGATGGAGTTGAGTGAGGTATCAATGTGAAGCCTATGTGAGGAGGCATCCGATGGGGTGGGTGTGGGGTTGGAATATCCTCATTCTGCGCACGCGCGATAGACCAAAGGTATGGAAATAGACGTTTTGAGATCTAGAGGAGCCCCTAATGGGCCGATGGAGTCGAGTGAGGTATCAATGTGAAGCCTATGTGAGGAGGCATCCGCCTGGGCTAGTCTCTCGGCCGTTGTCAACATTCTCCGCATGCGCGAACAGGGAATTGTGGGAAAAGGATATGGAAATAGACATTTTGGGATCTAGGGGAGCCCCTAATAGGCCGATGGAGTCGTATGAGGTATCAATGTGAAGCCTATGTGGGAGAGCATCCGCCTGGACTAGCGCCTTGGTCGTTGTCAGCATTCTGCGCATGCGCAAACAGGGAATTGTGGGAAAAGGGTATGGAAATAGACGTTTTGGCATCTAGGGGAGCCGCTAAAGGGCCGATGGAGTCTGATTAGGTATCAATGTGAAGCCTATGTGAGGGGGCATCCGCCTGGACTAGTGCCTCGATCGTTGTCAACATTCTACGCATGTGGGATCTGGGGTCTGGTCGTTTTGGGGTCTGGGTGGGCCACTAGTGGTCCTATGGAGTCGTATGAGGTATCAATGTGAAGGATATTTGAGGGGGCATCCGACTGGACTAGTGTGTCGTTCGTGTTCAACATTCTGCGCATGCGCAGACAGAGAATTTTGGGAAAAGGATATGGAAATATACTTTTTGTGTTCTTGGGGAGTCCCTATTGGGCCGATGGGGTCGAGTGAGGTATCGTTGTGAAGGATACGTGAGGGGGCATTCGGCCGGACTAGTGTGTCGACCGTATTCGACATTCTGCGCATGCACAAACAGGGAATTGTGGGAAAAGTGCATTGGAAGGAACGTTTTGGGGTCTAGGTGGGCCTCTAATGGTCTGATTGACTCGAATGAGGTATCAATGTGATGCATACCAAGTGGCGTAGAACATCCGTATACGATGACGGTGAGCGGCCCTACGGGGTGTGGAAAGACGTCCTGGGTGAGGAAGTTTTTAGAGGAAGGTGTGGCAACCCCAGCTCCGACACGTGTTGTTTGGTGTTATACCCAGTGGCAGCCCGCCTACGAAACTGCGCGATTACAGGATGTGAGCTTTGTCCCAGAAATTCCTTACGACATAGACGAACCCCATTACTTCGATTCCGAGCAGACCAACGTGGTAGTGCTCGATGATCTGATGAGTGCAGCCAAGGACAATTCGAAAATCGCTGACCTATTCACCAAAGGGTCCCATCATTGCAGTCTGTTCGTCATCTATTTGACTCAAGGGAAGGCGTCCAGAGATATTGCCTTGAACTGCCAATACTGCCAATGTTGTTCTCCAATCCCATCGACAGAGCACAAATCCGTGTGTTTGGTAGTCGAATGTATCCTCAGAACATCGACCATTTCATGCAGGCGTTTCAAGGGGCGACAAGTCGTCCGTACGGCTACCTGTTCGTAGATTTAAAAGCCCATACCCCCGAAGATCGCCGGATGACGACCCACCTGTTACCCGGTGAGGCATCACCGCAACGTCATATACCCCTACACCATCCATCTAGTCCACATCTGGCAGAGCAGCAGCAGCAACCCGCTCCCGTACAGCGTGCCCCCTTCATACCATTAGTCCCCGAATACCACCCAACCGTGAAGGACCAGCCCAAACCCGTACAAGGGAATGAACATAATGTGAACTCGAGGCTATGGAAGGATTTGTTCAAAGGAAGTATGGACGCCGAGCTGGGCGAGATGTTGGGGGCCACAGAAAACAAGTTTCACCGCAAATGGTATTCGAAAGAGGAAGCCGCAATGTTAGCCCATAACAGATTGGCACACAGACTACGACAGGCTTTACGTCAGCAGTATGTCGACCTTCTGACCCATATCAAATTGTTGGAAAAGGATGCGGTTCATATGGAAATCGAACAGCGTCGATGTTGAAAACCTCAGGCATGAACTGGAAAGCGGCATATGTCACAGCAATACCACAAAAGAAACATTTGTTCGAACGCATCATTAAGATCAAAAGCGTCTCACTATAAATAGACCACACGACACCAGTCCCCTCATTTCAGCCTGATCTCTGCAGAGTCCAACTTGTTTGAACCCGACAACGAGGATATTCTAGCCGAAGCGTTGCGTAAAACCAATGTCGATACTATTATTGATACCGCGCAAGGTGAATCCACCGTTCAGCACCAACGCATGCCTTCTCATCTTACCACGCTCATATATGACATCCAATGGGTGACACGGGTATGTCTTCTGCTGCATAAGAAACAGATAATAGCAATGAGGATACCAACACAACTACCCGTGCCCAGAATCTGCTGACCCTGCATGAGGCATTTCAAACCTTTATGGAGACCCAGCTGGAGACGGGAAATTATCTTCTTCAACCTCCAACATCAACGTCCAGAGATGA